>JABXJD010000143.1:885000-890000 GCA_013375575.1 Percina caprodes | reverse complement strand
CAAACTTGACACACACCTTTGTAGATTCAGTGTGACTTACACCTTCTGATGATATATTATGTCCGTCACCACTAAATATCCATAAATCCAAGAAACATAACTCCTAAAATACCAAAACGTAGCGATGTAGACGTAGCCTCCGACTCGTTAACGGGAGTCGCGACGAACTCTCCGCGACCAGCGCGGAGGTATCGTCGCGACTCCCCAGCCTCGACCCCCTCACGTTAAATACAGCCCTCCATAAATTAAATATCACTTATAATCAGTGTAACAGGCCTCTCTTTCCACCCGTCTGTAACACCGGTCACACAGTAAAGTTACTCAGCAAAACATAACATTTAAATGTCTTTTTTTTTTTAATTTTAATTTTTTTTTTACCCCGAATCAGCGTCTAAAGCTCTTTGCTGCAAAAGGTGATCATTAAGTAAAGTCAATCATGGGGAAAAACATTCAGATTGCATGTGAGTGTGCGTGAAAGCGAGTGTACGTTACGTTAGAGCCGGGCGATATGGAGAAAATATTTCTTTTTACACAATACGTCGATGTCGATATTGAGAGATATTGGTAACTGTCATCTTGACCAGATATTTGTGTGTAAAGGCAAATAATAGAATAGCAGTCTGATGAACGGAGAACACGACATCACTGCTGTATTGCAGCCTTTTGCAAAGACGACACGTCATGTCATGATATCCAAAATCTAAGACGATACATCTCATACATCGATATGATTATAGGGCTGGGAATGGTTTCTCTCGGCAGCGATACCACGAACCCTGACTTTGACGCAGGTTCCTCAACGATACGTTTTCCTCAAAAACAAAAGAAATGACAACCTTACGGCAGAGATCATTGTCTTTATGTTTACGACGCGTAACCAGAGTTCAAAATGATCCCCATCTACGAGCCTAGCCCTGGTCTAATGTAAGTGGCTGGAAGAAACTGAACGTTAGCCATTTGGTTACTGCGTGTAACGTTAGTCAGCCAATCACAAACATCGTTAGATCTTGGTAGAAGCATGCAACCTGATTTTAGGCTCAGTGACACTCAATGATGAGACTTAGTCCTTGAAATTTGGTATTGATTGACGAGGCATTTTTTCATACTCAATACTTTAGAGGCATTTCGGCAGGTGCCTAAAAAGTATTGAATTCGGTACCCAGCCCTAGATATAATATGGATATATTGCCCAGCCCTGTGTGTGTGTGTGTGTGTGTGTGTGTGTGTGTCTGTCTACTTCCGGGCTTTAACGCCGCCCCTCTGTGTCGTCCACAGAGCGTTTCCTGGCAAACAGGTGGGTGGGGTCTCTGCTTTTGAAGCCCGGCTGGATGTTGAACACGGGCATGTTCCTCCAGCTGGACGGGTTGTTGTAGGCGGCCGAGCCGGAGTCGCTGGCGCACGGTTTGTTCTGCACCAGCTGGAGGAAGGTCTCCATGTCGGGGCCCAGCCGCGCCATCACGCCCGTCTTTACCGCCGCCACCGTCTGCTCGTCGCACGCCTGCAGCGCCTGCAGCAGAGTGCTGTAGTATCTGGACCACGGAGCACACAGGACGTCAGGGACAGCGTGTGCAGAGGATATAATCTTCATCTAGCTTACACTACGAGACTTTGAAAAGACTTAACCCTCATGTTGTCCTCGGGTCAAATTGACCCGCTTTCCTATGTCAATGTTCTTTTTAACTACCCAATTACCCAAAATAACATGATTGATTCGCTCTTTAGCAAGTACAAATCTCTACTTTCATTAATTTTGGGGCGTCTTATTCAATTTTATAGCATTTGAAACCAAATTGAAGTGTTTTTGAAATAGTATTGAGAGTAAAAGTTGACATATTCCAGTCTGATTATCATCAACATCCATTCCTTTAATTTTAGTCTCAATAATTATTAATTTCTGCTTTTCTAACTCAAACATTAGGTAAAAAATCCATAAATTTAAAATAACTGTAAAACAAAAGTGAATAAGTTAGTGTAACAAAAAAGTTGCAAACATTGAAAAAAAGTGTCGTGGTGAAAAAAGGGACAAAATCATAAGAAAAACTTATCAATTATCAGAAAAACATCAATTAAAAGCCTCAACAAAAGGGTTGATTTTCAATTTTGACGGAAAGACAACATGAGGGTTAAAAGCAACAACATTTTTTTAAAAGCAGCAAAGAATGCCAATAATGTAAAAAAAAAGGTAAAAAATATCACAATAGTGTCAGCAACGCCAAAAAAAAGTGTCTACGATAAACTAGAAGACTTTGAAAATACTACGTGTCTTAAGTTTGCATGTACACAAAAATGAATCAACATCACAACAATGTCAAATAATCCATAAATGCTGAAAATATCGTAAAGTTTGACATTAATAAATAAATAAAAAACACATGTTGCATCAAAACTGCAGTAAAAGTGAAAACCCTGCATACTTTAGGCATTAGAACAAATACTGTGGTTGGAAATATATTTATAAAATAAAGTGTGTGTGTGTGTGTGTGTGTGTGTGTGTGTGTGTGTGTGTGTGTGTGAGAGAGGCACCTGTTGGGGAAGTGCGTGGGCACCTGCACCACCTCTCCGATGGCGTCCGGGTTGGTTCGGGCGACGGTGCAGATGTCCAGACTGGAGTAACACTCTTCTTGCACCTTTTTATTTTTCATTAAAAACAGACAGATGTTTTTAGAGAAACTGTGTGTGTGTATGTGTGTGTGTGTGTGTGTGTGTGTGTGTGTGTGTGTGTGTGTGTGTGTGTGTGTGTGTGTACAAACCTCTGCGATCATCCTCTGGAAGATGTTGCAGCGGCGGATAGTTTGGAAAACCTTCGTTGAGATTCCCTGAGAGATGCAGTGCAGACTTTTCTTGACAAACGTTTTGCCCTGTACACACACACACACACACACACACACACACACACACACACACACACACACACACACACACACACACACACACACACACACACACCGTGAGACAGAGTGACAGATAGATAGACAGGCAAGTAGAGACGCATAGATGATGGGCAGAATGGCGGATGGATAGATGGAGAGACAAAGACAGACAGACAGAGAGACAGACAGGTAAATGGACAGATGAGAGACAGACGGACAGATGAGAGACAGACAGACAGATGAGAGACAGACGGACAGACTCACCTCTGTGTTGAAGGTAGCGGCCGAGTGCAGGAAGAGTTCACAGAGTTCGTGCATCCCGTCGGTGTCGCAGGTGGAGTTTTCCAGACAGGAGAAGAATCCACAGCCCACGGACACAGCTCCACTCAAACATCTGGCCACATCAGCTGCAGACAGACAGGCAGACAGGCAGGCAGACAGGCAGGCAGACAGGCAGGCAGACAGACAGACAGACAGACAGGCAGGCAGGCAGGCAGACAGGCAGACAGGCAGACAGACAGGCAGACAGGCAGGCAGACAGGCAGACAGGCAGGCAGACAGGCAGGCAGGCAGACAGGCAGGCAGGCAGACAGGCAGACAGGCAGACAGACAGGCAGACAGGCAGGCAGACAGGCAGACAGACAGGCAGGCAGGCAGGCAGGCAGGCAGGCAGGCAGACAGGCAGATGTTCGCTAACGTTAATACAACGTGTCAGAGGAATACAGTGTATCCTGCTGCGGGGGGCAGGCAGTGTATCTGTGTCATGTTCTCGTCAGACCGTCAGGCCGAGCCCCCCTAAAGGTCTGATCCTAGAATCAGCCCTGCTCTGCACAATGAGTACTTTTATTTTGGTAGGTGGTACTTTTACTTAAAGGTCTGAGTAGGATACAACGCAGCATTACTTTAAAAAGAAGGGCAAAGAAATAATAATTTTCCCTTTTTAAAAGTCAAACTCAGACTGTAGAAGTGGAGCCGCTGGTCTGGCTTTATATAACAATGAAGCTGCAACATGATGAATATAATATAATATTCCACAGAATGAGTACTTCACTGTTAGTACCTCATCTGGTAGTTTGACTTAAGTTAAACTTTGACTTGTATCAGAGTATTTCTACATTGTAATATTACTATTACTAAAAGAAAAACGTGCCAAAAACAGCAGCATTATCCCTTTAAAAGAGTTTTACTGCACAGATAAACCATAAAGCTGCAGTAAGATAGTATTATTATATTATTATATCTAATATTCTGCAGTTAGTTTGATGGGAGCGGGACTCACTGGGGCTGTTGGCCGAGAATCGAGCCCGGCGGGGGGCAGCTTCCTCCGGCAGCAGCTCGAAGCACGAGGCGGACCCGAGTCCGAGGACCAGCAGCAGAGCGGAGCCGGGCAGCATGGTGAGTCTAACGGGGAGGATGGAGGTGATGGAGGTGATGGAGGTGATGGAGGTGATGATGATGATGGTTGCCCGGGGTTTCTTTAGTCTTCCTGCAGGTCCTGACTGTGATGCTCCTCCGGCCACAGCTGCCTTTATATCCGCTCCGCCTGGCACTGACCAATAGGAGCGCGACGTCCAGCCGGGGTGTGTGTGTGTGTGTGTGTGTGTGTGTGTGTGTGTGTGTGTGTGTGTGTGTGTGTGTGTGTGTGTGTGTGTGTGGGGGTTAATGGTTTATTCATGGCTGTAATTAACTCCCAGAGATAATTGGATATTTTCCATGAGGTTCACGGACTTTCCCAGCAGTATAAAGTCACCGGATATTTTTAGACTTTTAAAAAGTACAACACCGTTTTTTAATAAAAGGTGTTTTTTTGAGCAGAATCAATAAGCCGAGGAGCCTCATGTAACACTGGGACACTATTTTAATTTTTTTATTTTTTTTATTTATATTTTGGAACAGTTTTTTAAATGTCTGAGAAGCATCTTCTTCTTCTTCTGCGTCTGTTTGCTTTCTTGCTTTTTTTTTTTAATGGACTTTTTTTAGCAACATATGATATTAAAAAAAAAAAAATCAAAACCCAAAATATAAACGTACACACACACACACACACACACACACACACACACACACACACACACACACACACACACTCGTTCTCACTCTCTCTATTTTAACAGATTGTTTTATGGACTT
>JABXJD010000143.1:862500-875000 GCA_013375575.1 Percina caprodes | reverse complement strand
GTCCTATGGCGTCTGTTATTCACGCTAAAAGTGCGTCCTATGGCGTCTGTTATTGTAGACTGTAGGCTTTGTGTTTCCTTTAGTCGTTTTATTCCTTGCCTTTTGGATCCCTGTTCGTGGACACTAGTGAAAGGCAAATCAAGCTGAAGAGGATTTGAACATGCGTTCGTTACTAGAAGCGTCAGTAACAGCGAGCTCGCCTGGTGAAGCGTCAGGCTGCATCCAAATGATCCCGACAAGATGGTGGACAGGAGGCTTTAGACTAGGGACACACACGTGTGCTAACAACGGGATATCATTCTTTTTAACCCTCATATTGTCCTCGGGTCAAATTTGACCCATTTTCAGTTTTTTTCATCACAAAAAAATGTGTCTTCGAAGTAAGCGCTGAAAATGTCAACATTAGAAATATCAAATAACTTTGGAAAAAAACATAAAAAAAAAGCACCCCCAACGTTGAAAAAGTGACAAAAATGTCGGAAAAAGCGATAAATAGTGTTTCATGGTTAACGGGAAGGCAACACAAGGGTTAAAATAAAGTTTGATGAATTTGTGTCTTGGTATTGGGGAAACAGAGGCTGTGCTGGCGTCCCTATGGCCGGGGGGGGTGTGGGATAGGGAACACTCCACGATTTTTATTAAGGAACATTATTTTTCCACACTTTCTGGACTGAGCCTGTTTCTTTTTTTGCTCCCAACCTCTCCACATTTAGAGACGTTAATGTTTAGCCAGTATAAAAAGCGAGGGGACACATTTCCGTGATTTATCCAGTGGATCTTTCCAGCGGTGGAGCCGTCGTGCACCGCTGGGCCTCCACTGTAGCTTCCATAGTAATGAAAATCGATACGGACGAGCTAATTGTCACTGTAGAGGCGGCTACAAACCAAACGCAACTTTATTTATGGTTTGAGCTACAGTTCAGATGGAAACGAGGCGGTGCCCGTTGCAGTAGTAGCACCTGACCAGTCTCCGTGTGGCGGCGGCGCTGCGAACCAATCAGCTGATTCATTCAGAGAATGAAGCAGTTGCTGCTTCGGACGTCACGTATCACGTGATTTTTTTCCCCGTACCAAAGCAACCGTCGTAGCAGTGGTTCAAATGGAATTGCAGCTAATGGTTTGAAGCCTGTATCGAAGCTTCAGTGTCAGACTGCCATCACTAGTGGACACCTTTTGTTAATTAATCGTTGTGCGTCCTATGCGTCTGTTATTTACACTAAAAGTGCGTCCTATGGCGTCTGTTATTCACACTAAAAGTGCGTCCTATGGCGTCTGTTATTCACGCTAAAAGTGCGTCCTATGGCGTCTGTTATTCACACTAAAAGTGCGTCCTATGGCGTCTGTTATTCACGCTAAAAGTGCGTCCTATGGCGTCTGTTATTCACGCTAAAAGTGCGTCCTATGGCGTCTGTTATTTACACTAAAAGTGCGTCCTATGGCGTCTGTTATTCACACTAAAAGTGCGTCCTATGGCGTCTGTTATTCACGCTAAAAGTGCGTCCTATGGCGTCTGTTATTCACGCTAAAAGTGCGTCCTATGGCGTCTGTTATTCACGCTAAAAGTGCGTCCTATGGCGTCTGTTATTCACACTAAAAGTGCGTCCTATGGCGTCTGTTATTCACGCTAAAAGTGCGTCCTATGGCGTCTGTTATTCACGCTAAAAGTGCGTCCTATGGCGTCTGTTATTCACGCTAAAAGTGCGTCCTATGGCGTCTGTTATTTACACTAAAAGTGCGTCCTATGGCGTCTGTTATTCACACTAAAAGTGCGTCCTATGGCGTCTGTTATTCACGCTAAAAGTGCGTCCTATGGCGTCTGTTATTCACACTAAAAGTGCGTCCTATGGCGTCTGTTATTCACGCTAAAAGTGCGTCCTTTGGCGTCTGTTATTCACGCTAAAATTGCGTCCTATGGCGTCTGTTATTCACGCTAAAAGTGCGTCCTATGGCGTCTGTTATTCACGTTAAAAGTGCGTCCTATGGCGTCTGTTATTCACGTTAAAAGTGCGTCCTATCGCGTCTGTTATTCACGCTAAAAGTGCGTCCTATGGCGTCTGTTATTCACGCTAAAAGTGCGTCCTATGGCGTCTGTTATTCACGCTAAAAGTGCGTCCTATGGCGTCTGTTATTCACGCTAAAAGTGCGTCCTATGGCGTCTGTTATTCACGCTAAAAGTGCGTCCTATGGCGTCTGTTATTCACGCTAAAAGTGCGTCCTATGGCGTCTGTTATTCACGCTAAAAGTGCGTCCTTTGGCGTCTGTTATTCACGCTAAAATTGCGTCCTATGGCGTCTGTTATTCACGCTAAAAGTGCGTCCTATGGCGTCTGTTATTCACGTTAAAAGTGCGTCCTATGGCGTCTGTTATTCACGTTAAAAGTGCGTCCTATCGCGTCTGTTATTCACGCTAAAAGTGCGTCCTATGGCGTCTGTTATTCACGCTAAAAGTGCGTCCTATGGCGTCTGTTATTCATACTAAAAGTGCGTCCTATGGCGTCTCTTATTTACGTTAAAAGTGCGTCCTATGGCGTCTGTTATTCACACTAAAAGTGCGTCCTATGGCGTCTGTTATTCACACTAAAAGTGCGTCCTATGGCGTCTGTTATTACCCTCTTTTGCCTACCTGCCTACCTGCACTTTGGTCCTCCGTTCCATGGAACCTAACCGTCCCATACAGACACTAAAGGGGGATTTTTGCACCGAACCACTGACCAAGGGTCTGTATTTGACACTTTTTGGGAGTGAGACAGGGTTGTTCAGACGATCCTAAAACTCCAGGTCCCAACCAGACTCTTCATCAGGAGGAGGCTCTTCTGCGTCCTCTGGGAAATAGTCAAAGTTGCTGTTGTCCAATGGCCCGGCCAACTGGTGGAAGAAACAGGAAGTCAACGCCAGAGGGGGAGAGTAACGGCTCAAACTCACTCACATTACTGCAATTGCATGCGTAGTTTTTTTGTAGCCTACTTTTACCTTTTAAAAGTAGTTTTGAAAACCAGGGCCTGTATTTATCAGCCTGTGAGAATAACTCACAAGAAAACTGCTAATAATTGACTTCTGGAAATTTTTGGCTCTGCTCTGAAAAGTTAGTTATCAAGCATCTCAGTCGTAATTTACGTTAAGTGTAGGACTTTATCTTAAATGTGCCCCGCTACATGTTTCTCATGACTTTGTGGTAATGTCTGAAGTCCTACCATGGACTCTGTACCTTGGTTACCATGGTTACCTTGTTTCCAGCCATTCTAGCGTGGTGTAGAAAGCCTGCAGGAAGACTCAGCTCCATATGGACCAGTTCTCATTAACATTCAACCAGCTAAGCTGCTGGACTCTGATTGGCTCATGAATATTAATGAGCTCAGGCAACATGACGTCAGACTGACCGGCTGTTGCGATTGGTCTGATTTCTCCTTATTTCTTTTCAGTGGCTAGAGCTGACAGGTGTGTTCAGGTGCATTCTGGGCGTGCTGGTCTTACAGGGAGGTTGTTAGTTAGCAGTAATTAGCCTGTGCCTTTGGTAATGTTAACTAGCATGTTAGTTAGTTAGTTTAGTTAATTTTTAGGCCTTTATTTTCACAGGACAGATGAAGACATGAAAGGGGAGAGAGAGGGGGAATGACGGAGTCGAACCCGCGACCGCTGCATTAGGGAGTAAACCTCTATATGTGTGCGCCCGCTCTACCAACTGAGCTACCCTGACCACTTACTTTGCTTTTTACGTCGAATATGAAATATAAGAAAAGGATTAAGCAGGTTTAACCATTTAAAACCCCACATGTGCAGGCCGATTATAGTGTAAGAAGAATATAAGAGACTGAAGGAGACCCACCGTGGGCGTGAACGGAGAGACCACGGTACCCTGGCGGAGGCCGTCCCAGTTGAAGCCTTCAAACCACCTGAAGGACAAAGACGTGTTGCCATGACAACAGTATAACTCTTGCAGGAAGCACTCATATCAAAGTGAAATCCATCGAAATGAAATGGATTGAAAGGCCATTTCCATTTAAATCAACGTAGCAGAACGGTCAGAGCAGCAGCCATTTTAATGTGTACCATTGCCATGGTTACGTATAAACTTCCGATAATAAGCCGATTATCGACAAGTCGCGGTAAAAAAACAAACAAGCATTACGAACATTACGAGGCCGAGAGCTAGCCGCTAAATGAGTCACATTAACTTCACTTCAATTAACGTTCGCGGTCCGCTGACCCACTGCTGGAGTACATGTACTCAGTTACATTACTGGAGTACATGTACTCCAGTAATGTAACTGGAGTAGATGTACTCAGTTACATTACTGGAGTACATGTACTCCAGTAATGTAACTGGAGTAGATGTACTCAGTTACATTACTGGAGTAGATGTACTCAGTTACATTACTGGAGTACATGTACTCAGTTACATTGCTGGAGTAGATGTACTCAGTTACATTACTGGAGTACATGTACTCAGTTACATTGCTGGAGTACATGTACTCAGTTACATTGCTGGAGTAGATGTACTCAGTTACATTACTGGAGTAGATGTACTCAGTTACATTACTGGAGTAGATGTACTCAGTTACATTACTGGAGTACATGTACTCCAGTAATGTAACTGGAGTAGATGTACTCAGTTACATTACTGGAGTAGATGTACTCAGTTACATTACTGGAGTACATGTACTCAGTTACATTACTGGAGTAGATGTACTCAGTTACATTACTGGAGTACATGTACTCAGTTACATTGCTGGAGTACATGTACTCAGTTACATTGCTGGAGTAGATGTACTCAGTTACATTACTGGAGTAGATGTACTCAGTTACATTGCTGGAGTACATGTACTCAGTTACATTGCTGGAGTAGATGTACTCAGTTACATTACTGGAGTAGATGTACTCAGTTACATTACTGGAGTAGATGTACTCAGTTACATTGCTGGAGTACATGTACTCAGTTACATTGCTGGAGTAGATGTACTCAGTTACATTACTGGAGTAGATGTACTCAGTTACATTACTGGAGTACATGTACTCCAGTAATGTAACTGGAGTAGATGTACTCAGTTACATTACTGGAGTAGATGTACTCAGTTACATTACTGGAGTACATGTACTCAGTTACATTACTGGAGTAGATGTACTCAGTTACATTACTGGAGTACATGTACTCCAGTAATGTAACTGGAGTAGATGTACTCAGTTACATTACTGGAGTAGATGTACTCAGTTACATTACTGGAGTACATGTACTCAGTTACATTACTGGAGTACATGTACTCAGTTACATTACTGGAGTAGATGTACTCAGTTACATTGCTGGAGTACATGTACTCAGTTACATTACTGGAGTACATGTACTCAGTTACATTACTGGAGTAGATGTACTCAGTTACATTACTGGAGTACATGTACTCAGTTACATTACTGGAGTACATGTACTCAGTTACATTGCTGGAGTAGATGTACTCAGTTACATTGCTGGAGTACATGTACTCAGTTACATTGCTGGAGTACATGTACTCAGTTACATTGCTGGAGTACATGTACTCAGTTACATTACTGGAGTAGATGTACTCAGTTACATTACTGGAGTACATGTACTCAGTTACATTGCTGGAGTAGATGTACTCAGTTACATTACTGGAGTAGATGTACTCAGTTACATTACTGGAGTACATGTACCCAGTTACATTGCTGGAGTAGATGTACTCAGTTACATTACTGGAGTAGATGTACAGTGGTGCTCAAAAGTTTACATACACATGCTTAAGTTGACTAAAAAGAGGAATAAAAAAATCATGTTTTGGAAATTTATTTTAATACCTAAATTAAAAAATGAGGTAAATCAACCTTAAGGACACCAATTTTCTTTGTGAATGAATAACGTATTGTAAATAAATAAATGTTCTTATTTAAAATACAGGGGTCATAAGTATACATACCTATGTTAAATTCCCATAGAGGCAGGCAGATTTTATTATTAAAGGCCAGTTATTTCTGGATTCAGATATTATGCATCCTAAAGTTCCTTGGCCTTTAGAATTAAAATAGCCCCACATCATCACATACTCTTCACCATGCTTAGAGATAGGCATGGATACTTTCTATAAAATCATCTCTCAATGCAAATCAAACCAGGTATTAGTCTAACTGAAATAAAACCATGCCTATCTCTAAGCATGGTGAAGAGTATGTGATGATGTGGGGCTATTTTAATTCTAAAGGCCAAGGAACTTTATCAGGATGCATAATATCCTGAATCCAGGAAATAACTGGCCTTTAATAATAAAATCTGCCTGCCTCTATGGGAATTTAACATAGGGTATGTATACTTATGACCCTGTATTTTAAATAAGAACATTTATTTATTTACAATACGTTATTCATTCACAAAGAAAATTGGTGTCCTTAAAGGTTGGATTTTACCTCATTTTTTAATTTAGGTATTAAAATAAATTTCCAAAACATGATTTTTTTATTCCTCTTTTTAGTCAACTTAAGCATGTGTATGTAAACTTTTGAGCACCACTGTACTTAGTTACATTACTGGAGTACATGTACTCAGTTACATTACTGGAGTACATGTACTCAGTTACATTGCTGGAGTAGATGTACTCAGTTACATTACTGGAGTAGATGTACTCAGTTACATTACTGGAGTAGATGTACTCAGTTACATTACTGAAGTAGATGTACTCAGTTACATTACTGGAGTACATGTACTCAGTTACATTACTGGAGTACATGTACTCCGTTACATATCTTTTCTTTCTCACTTGTGTTTCTGGATGTCCTTCACTCCGTTTTTCTGGTTCCCCAGCCTCTCCGAAGGATTGTCCCTGAGAGAAACAGGTCCAGAATCACAAATACTGGATTGTGTATACATATATATATATATATATATATATATATATATATATATATATATATATATTTATATATGGAGGCTTAAACTTTGGGGGATATGCCCCCCCCAAAATATATACAAGCGGTAGATTGTTCCCCATCAAAAATTATAAAACCCACTCCCCAAAGGAAAAATAAAACAAAAAATTAATACAATTAACTACATGAATATCCATATAGTCGGATATTCAGATCCAGCCCTACTTCTTACCAGTAAATATGTTTTACAGCGATGTCAGACGCAGGAGTTCAAGAATTTGACGCCCCGCCGTTACAATGTGCCCTCCCCCCCGCCATTACAATGTGCCCCCCCCTCCCAATTAACAACACCCGTGCCCTTGGATGGGTACGATGTTTTAAAAGGACAAAGCACCCCCTCTGTTTCACTTGGTCAGTGACACCAACCTGCAGAGGCGTTTGATGAGGTTTGCAGCACTCTTGGTGATCTTCTTGGGAAACTCGACCATGTCGATGCCTCTCAGGATGACGTTGTACGTCTTCATGGGATCACAGCCGGAAAAAGGAGGACTGGGGACAGAGAGAGGAACCTCGGTGTGATTCATCCATCCCAGAAAGGCTGCATGAAGCCTTCATACACATGGACACCTACGAAAGGTATTGCATTGTAATCTGGAAGTATTCCAGGTATTTATTACTGTCAGCAGCACGTTGACTGCTGCTGTATAAGAGGGTGGAGGTCCTCGTGGGGAGGGGGTCGGGGGGGGACAGGTATTCATGTCCTGGAGAAGTTAAGGAGAAAACACAAGACTTTCACCTGGAAACAGGTGTTCATGTCCTGGAGAAGTTAAGGAGAAAACACAAGACTTTCACCAGGAAACAGGTGTTCATGTCCTGGAGAAGTTAAGGAGAAAACACAAGACTTTCACCAGGAAACAGGTGTTCATGTCCTGGAGAAGTTAAGGAGAAAACACAAGACTTTCACCAGGAAACAGGTGTTCATGTCCTGGAGAAGTTAAGGAGAAAGCACAAGACTTTCACCAGGAAACAGGTGTTCATGTCTTGGAGAAGTTAAGGAGAAAACACAAGACTTTCACCAGGAAACAGGTGTTCATGTCCTGGAGAAGTTAAGGAGAAAACACAAGACTTTCACCAGGAAACAGGTGTTCATGTCCTGGAGAAGTTAAGGAGAAAACACAAGACTTTCACCAGGAAACAGGTGTTCATGTCCTGGAGAAGTTAAGGAGAAAACACAAGACTTTCACCAGGAAACAGGTGTTCATGTCCTGGAGAAGTTAAGGAGAAAACATGACAAACATTGAAAAATAAGTGTCAAATGATGAAAAAAGGGACAAAAAAGTAAAAAACATTGATAGAAAGCGTCAACAAAAGTGTTGATTTTTCACACGAGGGTTCATGAGAAGGTGAACCTTGCTGGCGTACCTGCCACTGAGCAGCTCAAAGACCAGTACCCCCAGAGACCAGCAGTCCGCAGAGCTGTCGTGGCCTTTGTTCAGGATGATCTCCGGGGCGACGTACTCGGGAGTCCCACAAAATGTCCACGTCTTCTTACCCAGACCCACTTTCTTAGCAAAGCCAAAGTCCACCTGCATGCAAAGAAACATATTATAGCTCAATATGTCGCTATCATATATGTCGCAAAGCGCTCTGCCTCGATTGGCTTCACTTTTTAAACCCTTTGTTATTTTTACGGTCTGTGGTTCTAACGTGTGTCCACACCAGCTTGGCGTATCCTCGGTGGTCCAGGATGATGTTCTCAGGTTTCAGGTCCCTGTAGATGATCCCTTTGGGATGCAGGAACGCCAGAGCCTCGACCACACAGCCGGTGTAGAAGCGAGTGACGGCGTCATCAAACGATCCCCTGCAACAGAGAGCAGACACAGAGACACTTCCAGGTAAAGACAGAGACACAGAGACACTTCCAGGTAAATACAGAGACACAGAGACACTTCCAGGTAGATACAGAGACACTTCCAGGTAAATACAGAGACACAGAGACACTTCCAGATAAACACAGAGACACAGAGACACTTCCAGGTAAAGACAGAGACACAGAGACACTTCCAGGTAAATACAGAGACACAGAGACACTTCCAGGTAAAGACAGAGACACAGAGACACTTCCAGGTAAATACAGAGACACAGAGACACTTCCAGGTAGATACAGAGACACAGAGACACTTCCAGGTAAATACAGAGACACAGAGACACTTCCAGATAAACACAGAGACACAGAGACACTTCCAGGTAAATACAGAGACACAGAGACACTTCCAGGTAAATACAGAGAGAAATACATAGCAGGTCCAGGGTCGGGACCATAGCAGGTCCAGGGTCGGGACCATAGTGGGTTCAGGACCATAGCAGGTCCAAACAGGATATAAGACGGGGATGCTGTTACTGCGGTAACTCCTAAAACTGTCTTCCCACTTGGTTTTTCTCTGCAGGGACTAATTACATCTCACCGAAGACCAAACCTTGACTCAGTTGCACAGCTTCCTTATTTAGTTTCAACAAGTCTCACTCTCCAGAACTGTCCCTCTCCTGCTGAGAGAAACTTCCAGGTCCCACACCTGTCTCGCAGCAGCGTCCACAGCTCTCCTCCGAGGCACGCCTCCAGCAGCATGTACAGATATTTGGAGTCTCGGAAAGTCCGATATAACCTGCACAAAGACAAAGAGTGTGTGTTAGTGGTCCCTAATACTGTCTCTGAAGTCTCTTTTATATAGACCTTAGTGGTCCCTAATACTGTCTCTGAAGTCTCTTTTATATAGACCTTAGTGGTCCCTAATACTGTCTCTGAAGTCTCTTTTATATAGACCTTAGTGGTCCCTAATACTGTATCTGAAGTCTCTTTATATAGACCTTAGTGGTCCCTAATACTGTATCTGAAGTCTCTTTATATAGACCTTAGTGGTCCCTAATACTGTATCTGACCTTCAAGTAAATAAGTGCAAAATGAATGCACAAGTAAGTGTGTATAAAGTGCATTTTCTTCTGTTATTTAACTGTATTTTTAGAGAAAGCAACCTCTTTCCACCACTTAGATCCTCTGAAGTGGGAGGTCCTCTGAATAAAATCTCAGCAACATGAGAAGCATCGTGACCTGATGATGAAAGGGCTGTGAGCCTCCATCATGATGCGGCGCTCAGACAGGATGTGGCCCTGCTGGCTGGTGTCCATGATGTGACGTTTCTTCAACACTTTCAGGGCAAACGATCGGTTGGGATCGTTCTTTAGTTGCACCTGAAACACAGAACACAGTACAGACGGACAAGACCAGACCAGCACGTAACTGTTTGTAATATCTAGAGAAGGGCAGCAACTAATAACTCGGTTACAAAATGTCAGAAAAACTGTGAAAAATGTCCATCCCAGTTTCTCAACGTCCAAGCTCTTTAAAGGGTAACTAGCGGGGGGTTTCCAACCTGGACCCTCTGTTCCTTTGTGTTTGTGCCTGAGTGACTGATGGGAACAACAGTCTTTGACGCTGGTCCAGTTTTAAGCAAGATCGCTGCACGAGTCCGAGACGAGTCAGAGATGTGTTATAGACTAGTCTGAGACAAGTCCGAAACAGGTCCAAGACAAGTCCGAGAGTAGTCCGAGACAAGTCGGAGATGCGTCAGAGATGTGTCAGAGACTAGTCCGATACAGGTCAGAGACTAATCCAATACAGGTCAGAGACTAGTCCGGTACAGGTCAGGGACTAGTCCGAGATGTGTCAGGGACTAGTCCGAGATGTGTCAGAGACTAGTCCGAGATGTGTCAGAGACTAGTCCGATACAGGTCAGAGACTAATCCGATACAGGTCAGAGACTAGTCCGATACAGGTCAGAGACTAATCCGATACAGGTCAGAGACTAGTCCGATACAGGTCAGAGACTAGTCCGAGATGTGTCAGGGACTAGTCCGAGATGTGTCAGAGATGTGTCAGAGACTAGTCCGAAACAGGTCCAAGACAAGTCAGAGACAAGTCCGAGATGTGTCAGAGACTAGTCCGATACAGGTCAGAGACTAATCCGAGATGTGTCAGGGACTAGTCCGAGATGTGTCAGAGACTAGTCCGATACAGGTCAGAGACTAATCCGATACAGGTCAGAGACTAGTCCGATACAGGTCAGAGACTAGTCCGAGATGTGTCAGGGACTAGTCCGAGATGTGTCAGAGATGTGTCAGAGACTAGTCCGAAACAGGTCCAAGACAAATCAGAGATGTGTCAGAGATGTGTCTGAGACTAGTCCGATACAGGTCAGAGACTAGTCCAATATGTGTCAGAGACTAGTCCGAGATGTGTCAGAGACTAGTCCAATACAGGTCAGAGACTAGTCAGATAGTAGTCCGAGACAAGTCGGAGATGAGTTTTACGATAATAAAAGTACTGATTATTTACATGTAGTGTCTGACCTCAAAAAAAGTGAAGTGTCCCAAAAACGTTTAAAAAAAGACGACAAAATTGTTGGAAAATTCGCTAATAAAAACAAGAAAAAATGAAGAAAACCTCCTTTAAAAAGCAACGGGCACTCACCAGCTCCACGCGGCTGAAGCCTCCCAGCCCCAGGGTGCAGATGATGTTGAAATCACCGAGAGACACGCGGGAGAAGAAATCCGCCTCTGCCTGCACGCTGCAGAGGACATGACGAGGACAAAGAAATGTGTCAGGTTCAGGACACTCAAACTTACTAAATTATTGACGGTCAAAGCAACAAAACGAGACTCAGACGGTAGTGAGCTGTTTATAGACTTTTGCCGCAAAAGGGAAGAGCAGATGTGAGCAGCCTTTCACCAGCACTGCCTTCATCAGTCTCTCTGAGGCTCAGTCGTTTTATTCACACATATACAAGGGTGAGGAAAGCAGACATTGGATTGAGGTTATCTTCATCATGCTACAAAGGGTTAGTTTCGAGGTGCAGGCCGTTTGCATGCCTGGAACAACATGTTCTTTGGGTGCCTTGAAACTGACACTCCACCACTTCTGTGTTAACTAGCAGACAACACAGTTGTTAAGTGTACACATAATAAGCATGAAAGTTACACTACTTTAAGAAATAAAAGACTTTATCAAAATTAATTCTCTATCAAAATGAAATGAAGACGAGACAGGACACCAGAGGACAAACCAGGTGTGTCTTCAGCTTCGTGACGGTGTCTTTTCAGCTGATCCGAGAGGCTTTGAAAGACCTTATTTAGCCTCAAAATGAGAGTCTTCTCAATTTATTTTACCACACACACTCTAAGCACTCCAGATTCGTACACCACAGACACCACAGACACCACAGACACCACAGACACCACAGACTCCACAGACACCACAGACACCACAGACACCACAGACACCACAGACACCACAGACACCACAGACTCCACAGACACCACAGACACCACAGACCTGTTTGTGTTTCCCATTTCAGGCGTGAATAAATAGTCGGATTATTGGGTGAAATATCCCTTTATTTGAGCTCCTTAGAGGATAATTTCTGGGGTAAAAAAACAACAAAATTCAACAAAATTGTGATGTCAGTTTGTAAAATGTGAATGTTTTTGTAATTTCTTAACCCTCATGTTGTCCTCATGTTGTCTTCATGTTGTCCTCATGTTGTCCTCGGGCGTTGACGTGTGCTCTGAACTTATTTTCATTCA
>JABXJD010000143.1:842500-855000 GCA_013375575.1 Percina caprodes | reverse complement strand
TAGAGCGTGGTAGAGCGTAGTAGAGCGTCGCAGAGCGTGGTAGAGTGTAGTAGAGCGTGGTAGAGTGTGGTAGAGCGTGGTAGAGCGTGGTAGAGTGTAGTAGAGCGTGGTAGAGCGTAGTAGAGCGTAGTAAAGCGTGGTAGAGCATAGTAGAGCGTAGTAGAGCGTGGTAGAGCGTGGTAGAGTGTAGTAGAGCGTGGTAGAGTGTGGCGTAGGAGAGCGTAGTAGAGCGTAGTAGAGCGTGGTAGAGTGTAGTAGAGCGTGGTAGAGCGTGGTAGAGTGTAGTAGAGCGTAGTAGAGTGTAGTAGAGCGTGGTAGAGTGTAGTAGAGCGTGGTAGAGCGTGGTAGAGTGTAGTAGAGCGTGGTAGAGCGTGGTAGAGTGTAGTAGAGTGTGGTAGAGCGTGGTAGAGTGTAGTAGAGCGTGGTAGAGTGTAATAGAGTGTGGTAGAGCGTAGTAGAGCGTGGTAGAGCGTAGTAGAGTGTAGTAGAGCGCGGTAGAGCGTGGTAGAGTGTAGTAGAGCGTGGTAGAGTGTAGTAGAGCGTGGTAGAGCGTAGTAGAGCGTAGTAAAGCGTGGTAGAGCATAGTAGAGCGTAGTAGAGCGTAGTAGAGCGTGGTAGAGCGTGGTAGAGTGTAGTAGAGCGTGGTAGAGTGTGGTAGAGCGTAGGAGAGCGTAGTAGAGCGTAGTAGAGCGTGGTAGAGTGTAGTAGAGCGTGGTAGAGCGTGGTAGAGTGTAGTAGAGCGTAGTAGAGTGTAGTAGAGCGTGGTAGAGTGTAGTAGAGCGTGGTAGAGCGTGGTAGAGTGTAGTAGAGCGTGGTAGAGCGTGGTAGAGTGTAGTAGAGTGTGGTAGAGCGTGGTAGAGTGTAGTAGAGCGTGGTAGAGTGTAATAGAGTGTGGTAGAGCGTAGTAGAGCGTGGTAGAGCGTAGTAGAGTGTAGTAGAGCGCGGTAGAGTGTGGTAGAGTGTAGTAGAGCGTTTGTACCTCCGAACGAAGTCCATGTACCGGGAATGTTTGATGAGACCGGTTCTCATCATGATCGTCTGGAAACCCTGGCGGTCAATCGCCCAAAGCTTGATGTCGGTCAGCGCTACAGACAGACAGACAGACATACAGACAGACAGGTAGACAGACAGACAGACAGGTAGACAGACAGACAGACAGGTAGACAGACAGACAGACAGACAGGCAGAGAGAGGGAGGTGTGAGTCATCGGCATGTGGAGAAAGCATCAGACCGTGAAGTACAGTGTAGTAGAGCGTGGTAGAGTATTGTAGAGTACCATGTTAGTTAGCAGTAATTAGCCTGTGCCTATGTTAATGTTAACTAGCATGTTAGTTAGCAGTAATTAGCCTGTGCCTATGTTAATGTTAACTAGCATGTTAGTTAGCAGTAATTAGCCTGTGCCTATGTTAATGTTAACTAGCATGTTAGTTAGCAGTAATTAGCCTGTCTATGTTAATGTTAACTAGCATGTTAGTTAGCAGTAATTAGCCTGTGTCTATGTTAATGTTAACTAGCATGTTAGTTAGCAGTAATTAGCCTGTGTCTATGTTAATGTTAACTAGCATGTTAGTTAGCAGTAATTAGCCTGTGTCTATGTTAATGTTAACTAGCATGTTAGTTAGCAGTAATTAGCCTGTGTCTATTATCTCCTGACATATACCTACCTCTCCATCTCTCTTCGATCTGTTGGTCCTTTTATTTAACTGCAACTATGATACTTAATTAATTTACTTATTTAATTACTTAATTAAAAAACACACAAGTTAGCCACATTTCCAAATATTGCACCCTTTATCAATCTAAAAGGGTTGAAATCAGAAATCAGAAATACTTTATTGATCCCCGAGGGGAGATCCTGTGTTACAGTTGCACGAAGTATATAAATATCAGAGTAGAACTATAAATAAAGAAATATAAGGCGTGTGGATATGTACGGTATTTACATATATGTAAATATATATATTATGTGACTGTGTCCAGTAGGTGACCCTGAACCGCTTTCTGACTCTTTTATTTATTTGCCTGTGTGCGTCCATGTTGCTATAGCAACTCCAGGCATTGTGTTTATTTACATGTGAACCCATCGTCCTCTCTCTAAGCTCTCAGGCACCTCCCCCCACACGCTGTTTCCACCATCTTCATCATCATCCTCCTCCTCTTCCTCTTCCTCCTCTTCCTCCTCCTCTTCCTCCTCCTACCCCTCCTCCTCCTCTTCCTCCTCCTTCTCTTCCTCTTCCTCCCCCTCCTCCTCCTCCTCTTCCTCCTCCTCTTTCTCCTTCTCTTCCTCCTCCTTTTCCTCCTCCTCCTCTTCCTCTTCTTCCTCTTCCTCCTCTTCTTCCTCATCTTCCTCATCTTCCTCCTCCTCCCCCTCCTCTTTATCCTCCTCTTTCTCCTTCTCTTCCTCCTCCTTTTCCTTCTCCTCCTCTGCTTCATCCTCCTCTTCCTTCTCCCCCTCTTCCTACTCCTCCTCTTCCTCTTCCTTCTCCTCCTCCTCTTGCTCTTCCTCTTCCTCCTCTTCCTTCTCCTCCTCCCCCCCTCCTCCTCTCTTCCTCCTCCTCCCCCTCCTCTTCCTCCTTCTCCTTCTCTTTGTCCTCCTCCTCCCCCTCCTCCTCCTCTCTCTTCCTCCGCCTCTTCCTCCTCCTCCCTTCCTCTTCATCCTCTTCCTCCTCTTCCACCCCCTCCTCCTCCTCTCTCTGCAGCTCCCTGAGAGTGAAGAGCTCTTTCTGCAGCGAGGGCTTCATTTCACAGCCATGAGGTGATCAGTTTTACTGTCCATGGAGAGCTTAAATAATAATAATAATAATAATAATAATAATAATAATAATAATAATAATAATAATAATAATAATAATAATAATTATAATAATAATAATAATAATAATAATAATAATAATAATAATAATAATAATACTTTATTAATCCCACAAGGGGAAATTATAATGTACACTCTGTTGTTGTTACACACAGGCCTGAACTACACACTGTATTTCTTGTGTGTTTACTTGTTTGTGTGTTTTTTTTGCTGTATAGAAGATAATGCTGATGCTGTAATAAGGAAATTTCCCCGTTGTGGGATAAATAAAGTATAATCTAATCTAATCTAATCTTAATGGAGAGATGTCAGAGTGGGGGGGGCTGCCCATGGAAAGGCACCCTGAGCAGTTGGGGGTTCAGTGTCTTGCTCAAGAGCACCTTGGCAGTGCCCAGGAGGTGAACTGGCACCTCTCCAGCTACCAGTCCACCACCATACTCTGGTCCGTACAGGGACTTGAACCTGGGACGTACATATCCACACTCCTTATATTTCTTTATTTATATTTCTACTCTGATATTTATGTACTTTATGCAACTGTAACACAGAATCTTACAATATTTACTAATGATTTTGATGTTGCAGCGCTGTCATCATCTGTGCAACTCGCCTCTGGCCCCGCCTATATCAGATAAACCTATGTGATTGGTGCAGCTTGCCTCTGGCCCCGCCTACATCAGATACACTGATGTGATTGGTGCAGCCAGCTGACTTCCTATTGGCTTCATTTTCGCTTTGTCGGGAATCTTTCGTCTTTCGTTACTTCTTGCAGGACACGAACTCTGCTCCCCGTCCTGAAAGTCCTGTGTTTTAGGACTCCGCCCCCACCCCCCAGACTGAATGAATGAGGAAATGAAAGAGCGCTGAATCAGAGGGAGGAGACTGAGAGGACATAACCTGGCTCAGTTGCCATAGTAACTGACTCTGAGGTGAAGTTTCCCTCATCTCACGGTTAACAAACGCCGAGTTTTCACTAAAAATGCTTCAAGGTCAGACCCTGATTCCTTCTTGCATGTGATGGAAGAACTGTCTTGATTTCTTTAGTGCGTCTAAATGTTTTCTCTCTTTCTCTTTCACTCACTGGGATGACATTGAACGCACCGAGCCGGTGGCTGGGGGAGAAAAGGTGAGTTCAGGACCTCATTTAAAGATAAATGGCTGTTTTCTTCATTCCTCACGCAGCCCCGAGCGACAGGGAGCTGCAAACAGATTCTAGTCAGAAACACGCAGCTTTATCAGTCAGGGGTTAAGCTCTCACACACACACACACACACACACACACACACACACACACACACACACACACACACACACACACACACACACACACACACACACACACACACACACCCGAAGGTCGAATGCCAGGAAAATAAAAGGGATTTGAAAGATGCAACATCAACCCTCATGTTGTCCTCATGTTGTCTTCATGTTGTCTTCATGTTGTCTTCATGTTGTCTTCATGTTGCCCTCATGTTGTCTTCATGTTGTCTTCATGTTGTCCTCATGTTGTCCTCATGTTGTCCTCATGTTGTCTTCATGTTGTCTTCATGTTGTCCTCATGTTGCCCTCATGTTGTCTTCATGTTGTCTTCATGTTGCCCTCATGTTGTCCTCATGTTGTCCTCATGTTGCCCTCATGTTGTCCTCATGTTGTCCTCATGTTGCCCTCATGTTGTCTTCATGTTGTCTTCATGTTGTCCTCATGTTGTCCTCATGTTGCCCTCATGTTGTCTTCATGTTGTCTTCATGTTGCCCTCATGTTGTCCTCATGTTGTCCTCATGTTGTCTTCATGTTGCCCTCATGTTGTCCTCATGTTGCCCTCATGTTGTCCTCATGTTGTCTTCATGTTGCCCTCATGTTGTCCTCATGTTGCCCTCATGTTGTCTTCATGTTGTCTTCATGTTGCCCTCATGTTGTCCTCATGTTGTCTTCATGTTGCCCTCATGTTGTCCTCATGTTGCCCTCATGTTGTCCTCATGTTGTCTTCATGTTGCCCTCATGTTGTCCTCATGTTGCCCTCATGTTGTCTTCATGTTGCCCTCATGTTGTCCTCATGTTGCCCTCATGTTGTCTTCATGTTGTCTTCATGTTGCCCTCATGTTGTCCTCATGTTGTCTTCATGTTGCCCTCATGTTGTCTTCATGTTGTCTTCATGTTGCCCTCATGTTGTCTTCATGTTGTCTTCATGTTGCCCTCATGTTGCCCTCATGTTGTCTTCATGTTGCCCTCATGTTGTCTTCATGTTGTCCCCATGTTGTCCTCATGTTGTCCCCATGTTGCCCTCATGTTGTCCTCATGTTGCCCTCATGTTGTCCTCATGTTGTCTTCATGTTACCCTCATGTTGTCTTCATGAGGACAACATGAGGACAACATGAGGGATAAGCACGATGATGTTGAATGCCATTCCCCTGCCGGAAGTAACGCCCAGTTCAGACCAAAGATTTGCGACGAGGAGACACGGAGGCGGCTTTTAGAACGTAAGAGACATTTTCCTGTTTCAACAGCCCAAACTGGGCAGCCTGGACGTACGCCATTTCTAGAATTTCTGAACAATTTTTCAAAAATTTCTGAATTTCTGAATTTGCTGTTGTGTAACGATGAGGAGTGAGTAACGATGAGGAGTGTGTAACGATGAGGAGTGTGTAAGGATGAGGAGTGTGTAACGATGAGGAGTGTGTAACGATGAGGAGTGTGTAACGATGAGGAGTGTGTAACGATGAGGAGTGTGTGTTACCTGTGACGGTTGCCGTGCGAGTGCAGTTGTACAGGATGGCGAGCTCTCCGAACACTTTGGCCGGGCCGATGGTGCACAGCGTCTGTCCTTGTTTGGTCACCTCGACCATTCCCTCTGTGGAAACACAGCAGCCAATCAGGGCCGTGGTGCTATTAGCTAACGTACCTGAACACGATGACGCGATGCGTGCACATGCACGGTTAAATTGTGGCTGTTTCAAAGTCAAAGTCAAGTTTATTTCAGCCATAAAAATGGAAATTACAGTGCTCACACCTGCCGTAATACCCATAAAAACTAGATAGATAGATAGATAGATAGATAGATAGATAGATAGATAGATAGATAGATAGATAGATAGATAGATAGATAGATAGATAGATAGATAGATAGATAGATAGATAGATAGATAAGTGTATGGAGATATAAGTGTCCAGAGAGATAGCAAACTGTATTATACAATAAATTACACATGAATTAGTGAATGACACTATGAAAATTGCCCAAATGAAAAATTATGCACAGATGTAATAATAATGGCACATGTGATATATTGCATAGCGTCAACAGTGTTCAGTATGTCCATGTGTGAGCAATATAAGACATTTAAAAACATATTAAACTAACAGAGAAACACAGTTAGCCTTGAACTGACATTTGGAAGTCTTTTCCACCGAGGCAGTTCTGGTGCTGGTTCGAGTCGGGCCAAATATCAAACCGGTTCTTTGCTTTTCCACACAAATAAACCTGGCTCTGGGCCAAGAAAACAGGTTCCAACTCAGCACCAACTTGGTCTAGAGATAAGAACCGGTCACGTCAGGTGCTGGGGGGCGGGGTTATCATGACGTTCGAAAACAAAAACTTCTGGCCGTCATTGTTAAAACACCGGTCAGCTGTTAACCACAGAGAGCTGTTAATGTTAGCTCGGACATGGATGGGAAACCAAAACAACCGCGGTCTGTGGAGGAAACCAACTGTCGGCTGGCTCTCAGGCTGGGGAAAATCCAGCTGGTTCTTAGATAACTGGCTAGTAGAACCAGCACCGAACCAGCACCTGGTTAGCCTTGGTGGAAAAGACATATCGGATGTTTGACTTGGTAACAAAATGCTTGGTGCACACCTAACGTTGGACGTAACGTTGGCTTATTGTCTCTCTATTCTCTCTGCTGATTCCTCACGTCCGTTTCCACTTTTGTCTTCATGCAAGCTCAGTTTTTTGGGTCGGCAGCTTATAAAAACTCAAATTCTGGGTTCTATACATTGTTGGTATTGCATCCCACTAGCAGCAGCTTTTGGGTGTGTGTCTGTTGTTTGCTAGCAGACGAGGAGGAGATCTTCACGCAATACAAGTCAATGGAGAGCGTAGAGTTGTTTTACGCGCCGGTGTCTCTCTATCCTTCAGTTTATCACTGACAGTAACACCACATCTGGAGAAACATGTCTTTTTACTGGACAGGAAGTAGAGGAAACATGCAACGATCTGCAATCATCTGCAAAGAAACGTAGCTTCAGATTCCCCCAACAATATAACGGACTACAAGTCCAGCTGAAATGGGTTAGGGGTATAAAAACACACTGTTTGGGTCCTTCACACTTTCTAAAACGGGAAGATTCTTCTTTAGTTTTAATACTTTAACTACATTTTCCTGATGATACTCAACGATTTTCAATGCAGGACTTTTACTTGTAACAGAGTGTTTCTACAGTGTGGAATAAGTACTTTTCTGAACTCAAAGGACCTGAATGCTTCTTGCACCGAAGCAGAAAATGTCCATTATAATGTTATCTTGAATATCCATGTGATTGGCCAACAGTGTGCAGAGACGTAGACCGAGTCTCACCCTCCAGGACGTAGACCGTGGAGCCGTCGTCGCCCTCCTGGATCACGCAGCAACCTTTGGTCAGGCTGGTGGGATGCATGCAGTCCATGATGGTCAGGATCTGCACACAGCAGCCAACACGGGTTTACAAATCACACACACACACACACACACACACACACACACACACACACACAGAGGAGGGTTGGTTAAAAGCAGCTGAGGTTACCTGTCCATGTTCCAGATGTTTCATGAAGTCATTGTCCATTAGAGCCCTCTGGATCAGCTCACTGGACCTGCAAACACAGACCATATAGACACATTTCATCCAGTGTGTGTGTGTGTGTGTGTGTGTGTGTGTGTGTGTGTGTGTGTGTGTGTGTGTGTGTGTGTGTGTGTGTGTGTTAGGGCTGCAAAGATAAATCCATTAGTTGGCAAATACTAAATTATTCACCAACCATTTGGATAATCAATTAGTCATTTATTTTCCCTAAACCCACTAGACTTTCAATTTACTTTGATATAAAACTGAAAAAAGCAGGAAATCTTCATGTCTGAGGGGCTTAACAGGATGTTGTTCCATGACGAATTACTTCAAATGAAAGTGGTCTTGTGTAGATGAGTTGTCAACTATTTAATTAATCAGCAACAATGTCTTCAAAGTCATATCTTAACCCTCATGTTGTCTTCGGCTCAAATTTGACTTGTTTTTTTTAAATATCTGAAATAAAGGAAGTCCAAATGCGGGTGAAAAATGTTGGGAAAAGCGGCAAAATCGATGAAAAACAAACTGCAAAATGCAAAAACTTCATAAAAAAAGCATCAAAAACGTTGAGATAAGGGGGAAAATGTTTTTGTGGTCAAAGGAAGACAACACAAGGGTTAATCAATCAATCAATGACATAAATAGACAATAAATAGACATAAATAGACATAAATAGAAATAAATAGACATAAATAGACAATAAATACAATAAATAGACATAAATAGACAATAAATAGACAATAAATAGACATAAATAGACATAAATAGACATAAATAGACATAAATAGACAATAAATACAATAAATAGACAATAAAAACACAGTTCTACGCCGGATTAAAAGCCAAGGAATCAAAATGTGCAATTTAAGACTTTATAAAAGTTGATTTGTGCTTGTGTGTGTGAGTGCATGCGTGCATGTGTGTGTGCATGCGTGCATGTGTGTGCCTGTGTGCATGTGTGTGCCTGTGTGCATGTGTGTGCCTGTGTGCATGTGTGTGCATGCGTGTGCATGTGTGTGCATGTGTGTGCATGCGTGCATGTGTGTGCCTGTGTGTGCATGTGTGTGCATGCGTGTATGTATGTGCATGTGTGTGCATGTGTGTATGTATGTGCATGTGTGTGCATGTGTGTGCATGTGTGTATGTATGTGCATGTGTGTGCATGTGTGTGCATGTGTGTATGTATGTGCATGTGAGTGCATGTGTGTATGTATGTGCATGTGTGTGCCTGTGTGCATGTGTGTGCATGCGTGCATGTGCGTGCATGTGTGTCCATGTGTGTATGTATGTGCATGTGTGTGCATGTGTGTATGTATGTGCATGTGTGTGCATGTGTGTATGTATGTGCATGTGTGTATGTATGTGCATGTGTGTGTATGTGTGTGCATGTGTGTATGTATGTGCATGTGTGTGCATGTGTGTATGTATGTGCATGTGCGTGCATGTGTGTATGTATGTGCATGTGCGTGCTTACTCCTTGTTCTTGCCGTAGCTTTTGAGCGTGACGCCCGTGAGCTGCGAGGCGTCCATGGCGGTGGGCTCTGCAGAGATGGCCTGTCTCTTCATGCGCTGAGGCTCATCAGGTGCAGCTGGAGTCTGAACCGCTGCTACACAAACAGAGACCAGACCATGGTTAAAGACCTGATGAGCACACGAGACTGGGGGGGGGGGAGGGGTTCAAACAGACTGGACTATAAGCATTCATGCATTCATTTATTATAATTCATATGACTAATATCTCAACTTTTCCTCTGTGTTTTTAATAGTTTCTGTGCTGTGTTCTTTTAAGCTGGGAACGTTGCACGTAGTTTCAACGTGCAGTACTACAAGGTAATACTACAAGGTAATACTACAAGGTAATACTACAAGGTACTGAAATCTTGAACTTTATAACTTTTAACGTTGCAACGGAGAAAAGTGCGCCCGGCGGTGCCGAGGCTGGTGGACCGGATCCTCATGAGGAACCCCTCTCGTACTCATGTCTGGAAGGAGAGGAGCCGAAACTCTTCCCACATGTTGTAGGTTCATCTGTTTCGTTCCCCTGGCAACTTAACAACCCTGGGAGGGGGCATGAGGTTCACATGCAGTTTTATTTTTCTCACAACTGTAAAGAACATAGTTTAAATGAAATGTTTTCAAGACCAGGGCATGCATCGGACGAGATAAATCCGAGTGTGGGTGCATCATGAATATTTAATAACACCCTCTTGGTGCGTATTTATAGGAAGTATTATTAAGGCGGTAAATGATGATTTAACATCTCACCAAAACTGTTCTCCTGGAAGTTTGGAGGTCTAACCAGACACTCTTTAAATCACTTAAAGGGCCACGTGTTTATTATCAAAGTCGGCGTTCACAAACTCGTCCTTTTTCATGAATATTGACCAGCACCATCAGGTTGGCTCGGCATTTTACATCTGCATTCCCATGAGCTGGGTAGACGCTCCGTGTTCATGCTCCATCTGGAACTACGGTAGCCGGTGAGGGACATACAGGACGTGCTGCTGCTTCATGATGAACTCACAGCTGCTGCTAATAGTGCTAATGCTGCTAATGCTGCTAATGCTGCTAACGCTGCTAATGCTGCTAATGCTGCTAATGCTGCTAACGCTGCTAATGCTGCTAATGCTGCTAACGCTGCTAACACTGCTAATGTTGCTAATTCTGGTAACGCTGCTAACGCTGCTAACACTGCTAATGTTGCTAATGCTGGTAACGCTGCTAATGCTGCTAATGCTGCTAACGCTGCTAATGTTGCTAATGCTGCTAATGCTGATAACGCTGCTAACGCTGCTAACACTGCTAATGTTGCTAATGCTGCTAACACTGCTGACGGGTAGCCTATCGTTAGCGGCAGAATAAAACAAAAACAGTAGAAAATTAATTAATTTTATTTATTTATTTTAAATTAATTCAATTTCTTAAATGAATTAAATTGAACTAATTTTAATTAAATTACATGCAAATACCCTTAAAAGGTGAATTGAAGAAGATATGTTCTAACTGCCCTTATAGACCTCAGATGGTTGTAAGGTCAGGGTGACACACCTGTGCTTGGCGTGTCGGCGGCGTTGGCGGCGTGGTGCAGGGCGCTGCGGTGTCGGTCCAACTCGACCTGCAGCTGGCGGATCAGATCGTCCTTGGTGTCCAGCTCCAGCTCCAGCTCGTCGATCAGAGAGTCTCTCTGCCGCAGCTCCTCGATCTTCAGCTGCAGAGCCAGCTGCAGGTCCCGCAGCGTGCCGCCGCCGCCGCCGCCGCCGCTGCCGCCCTTAGACACCGCCATGTACACATACATCCACAGGGTTACTGCGGGAAGAGAGAGAGAAGACTCTGAGTATGTTTTCATACACCGATATTCCACTATTATTCAGAATATGACAGTATTCAGACTTTGATACAGGTCACTTAAACCCAATGGGAAACTTCCCATTGGCTGAGAGTCCCCATTGGCTGGGCTCAATCCGAGGGTCGGGATTAACGGCTGTCTTTCAGATCCTCTCTGCACGCAATAGGACAGCGCTCCAACCAACCAGAGCAACGCTGGTTGGTTGACTATGAACACATCTTCCTTTTTAATTAAATTAATTTCAATTTTATTTATAGTATCAATTCATAACAAGAGTTATCTTGAGACACTTTAGACCTTAGCAGGTCTAGACCGCTCTATAATCTACAGATAGAGCAGGTCTAGACCGCTCTATAATCTACAGATAGAGCAGGTCTAGACCGCTCTATAATCTACAGATAGAGCAGGTCTAGACCGCTCTATAATCTACAGATAGAGCAGGTCTAGACCGCTCTATAATTTACAGATAGAGCAGGTCTAGACCGCTCTATAATCTACAGGTAGAGCAGGTCTAGACCGCTCTATAATCTACAGATAGAGCAGGTCTAGACCCCTCTATAATTTACAGATAGAGCAGGTTTAGACCGCTCTATAAATTACAGATAGAGCAGGTCTAGACCGCTCTATAATCTACAGATAGAGCAGGTCTAGACCGCTCTATAATTTACAGATAGAGCAGGTTTAGACCGCTCTATAATTTACAGATAGAGCAGGTCTAGACCGCTCTATAATCTACAGATAGAGCAGGTCTAGACCGCTCTATAATCTACAGATAGAGCAGGTCTAGACCGCTCTATAATTTACAGATAGAGCAGGTTTAGACCACTCTATAAATTACAGATAGAGCAGGTCTAGACCGCTCTATAATCTACAGATAGAGCAGGTTTAGACCGCTCTATAATTTACAGATAGAGCAGGTCTAGACCGCTCTATAATCTACAGATAGAGCAGGTCTAGACCGCTCTATAATCTACAGATAGAGCAGGTCTAGACCGCTCTATAATTTACAGATAGAGAAGGTCTAGACCGCTCTATAATTTACAGATAGAGCAGGTCTAGACCGCTCTATAATCTACAGATAGAGCAGGTCTAGACCGCTCTATAATCTACATATAGAGCAGGTCTAGACCGCTCTATAATCTACTGGTAGAGCAGGTCTAGACCGCTCTATAATCTACAGATAGAGCAGGTCTAGACCGCTCTATAATCTACAGATAGAGCAGGTCTAGACCGCTCTATAATCTACAGATAGAGCAGGTCTAGACCGCTCTATAATCTACATATAGAGCAGGTCTAGACCGCTCTATAATCTACATATAGAGCAGGTCTAGACCGCTCTATAATCTACAGATAGAGCAGGTCTAGACCGCTCTATAATCTACAGATAGAGCAGGTCTAGACCGCTCTATAATCTACATATAGAGCAGGTCTGGACAATGTTGTAACTAACTAACATTATCAATGCAGGACTCAAAGTATTTTCTTCTGGTTTTTGCACATTTTCTCTCAGTAAAAGTGAAT
>JABXJD010000143.1:825000-837500 GCA_013375575.1 Percina caprodes | reverse complement strand
TCTCATCCTCCGCCATCTGTGGACCCAGCTCAAGGAAAACAGGCTGCAACCGTGAGGACTAGGGGAGGGGGGGTCTGAGCAGCTGGACCCGCGGGACCACGCTGGTTTTGGGATTGTTTCCTTGTTGGTGGTCTGAGCCTCGTTTGGGCTTCCATTCATACTTCCTTTGTAAAAAGACCAGATCAGGCAGCAGGTCAGTCGCCATTAAAGGACCTCCTTCTGACTCTGAGTCCACGCTCATCGCTTCGTTGTCTGTTTTCTAGGGATGCTCCAAAATCTACTGTAGACCTGAATCCCAATCCTCCTCCCATCCTCCGTCCGTTACCACAGCAACCACATTCACGCTGTAGACAACGTCCACAGCCTCTAAAATACTTAAATGTAACAACTTAATGTTGAATTCACACGCATGGCCGCAAAGCTGTTTGATCTGTTTGATCTGTTTTAGGGGGGTCTGCTTCCATCCCACCTTCTGACCAGTGGTGTAGTCTCATGTATGGTAGTATAGTAGTATTGTAGTATTGTAGTATTGTAGTACTTTGTATACTGTACACTCTCCTTAAATGCAGCTTTATTCAATAATTGAACAAGGAAGATAACCGTGGGTACACACACACACACACACACACACACAGAGTCACTACCACACACACACACACAGAGTCACTACCACACACACACACACACACACACACACACAGAGTCACTACCACACACACACACACCCAGACTCACTACCACACACACACACACAACACACACACACACACACACACACACCCAGACTCACTACCACACACACACACACACACACACACACCCAGACTCACTACCACACACACACAACACACACACACACACACCCAGACTCACTACCACACACACACACACACACACACACACACCCAGACTCACTACCACACACACACACACACACACCCAGACTCACTACCACACACACACAAACACACACGCACACCCAGACTCACTACCACACACACACACACACACACACACACACACAGACACACACACACACCCAGACTCACTACCACACACACACACACACACACACACCCAGACTCACTACCACACACACACAAACACCCAGACTCACTACCACACACACACACACACACACACACACACACACACACCCAGACTCACTACCACACACACACACACACACACACACCCAGACTCACTACCACACACACACACAAACACACACACACACACACCCAGACTCACTACCACACACACACACACACACACACACACACACCCAGACTCACTACACACACACACACACACACACCCACACACACACACCCAGACTCACTACCACACACACACACACCCAGACTCACTACACACACACACACACACACACCCAGACTCACTACCACACACACACACAAACACACACACACACACACCCAGACTCACTACCACACACACACACACACACACACACACACACACACACCCAGACTCACTACCACACACACACACACACACACACCCAGACTCACTACCACACACACACACACACACACACCCAGACTCACTACCACACACACACACACACACCCAGACTCACTACCACACACACACACACACACCCAGACTCACTACACACACACACAAACACACACACACACACACCCAGACTCACTACCACACACACACACACACACACACACACACCCAGACTCACTACCACACACACACACACACACACACACACACACACACACAGACTCACTACACACACACACACACACACACACAGACTCACTACCACACACACACACAAACACACACACACACACACCCAGACTCACTACACACACACACACACACACACACACACACACCCAGACTCACTACCACACACACACACACACACACCCAGACTCACTACCACACACACACACAAACACACACACACACACACCCAGACTCATTACCACACACACACACACCCAGACTCACTAACAGACACACACAGGCGCCCTGAGCAGTTGGGGGTTCGGTGCCTTGCTCCAGAGCACCTTGGCAGTGCGCAGGAGGTGAACTGGCACCTCTCCAGCTACCAGTCCACCACCTTACTTTGGTCCGGGGGACTTGACAAACGGGGACTTGAACCAGCGACCCTCCGGTTCCCTGCTACTGCCCCCCCCCCGAGCAGCAGATAGCTACGTTTCTGAATGATTCCCATCAGCTGTTATTATTCATAATGAGAAAACTTTACAGTTAAATCTGAGCATGCACGTCTCATTCTGCACTCTCCTCACATTGGGCAGTGTCAAAATACTCTGTTGACTATGATGTCATCTGCGTGGTCAGACCAGCAGAGGGCGCTGGATGATTGATAATTATTATTCATCACACCCCCCCCCCCCCCATCCTTTCTCCTCATTTAGTTTCATCTCACCAACATCATGTCTCAAGGGATGAAAAACATGTTGTTTTTGTGTCCGTCCTCGTCATTGACACCTCCGTGTCACTGACGGACAGGGCTGTGGTCCAGACCACCTGTGTCGAGTCCAAGACAAGTCCAAGACCAGGACTAGTCGAGTCCAAGTCAAGACTGAGTCCAAAGAGGTTCGAGTCCGAGTCAAGACCAAGTCCAAAGAGGTTTGAGTCCAAGACAAGACCGAGTCCAGGACAGAATAAAGGTCAACATGAGGGCAACATGGGGACAACATGAAGACAACATGAGGACAACATAAAGACAACATGAAGACAACATGAGGACAACATGAAGACAACATGAGGACAACATGAGGACAACATGAAGACAACATGAGGACAACATGAGGACAACATGAGGGCAACATGAAGACAACATGAGGACAACATAAAGACAACATGAAGACAACATGAGGACAACATAAAGACAACATGAAGACAACATGAGGACAACATGAGGACAACATGAGGGCAACATGAAGACAACATGAGGACAACATAAAGACAACATGAAGACAACATGAAGACAACATGAAGACAACATGAGGACAACATAAAGACAACATGAAGACAACATGAGGACAACATGAGATACACCGATGTGATTGGTGCAGCTCCCCTCTGGCCCCGCCTACATCAGATACACCGATGTGATTGGTGCAGCTCCCCTCTGGCCCCGCCTACATCAGATACACCGATGTGATTGGTGCAGCTCACCTCTGGCCCCGCCTACATCAGATACACCGATGTGATTGGTGCAGCTCCCCTCTGGCCCCGCCTACATCAGATACACCGATGTGATTGGTGCAGCTCCCCTCTGGCCCCGCCTACATCAGATACACTGATGTGATTGGTGCATAGTTAATGTGCATTACTCAATGCCAGAGTCAACAAAAATATCTTTTAAATTTTAAATTTTTTATAAATTTTTTTACAGATTTTTGTAAAGCGTTGCAGGAAAACTCGGGATTAATAAAGTATTTTGATATAAAACCAAGCCCTCTGAAGCACCACCCGGCCAGCACGCGACCGTGACCCGAATCAAACGCACCCACGATGAGGCCCAGGTGCATGCTGGGTGGCTAACATGCTAAATGCTCATGGTGGATGGGAGCTCTGGTTTCATCAGGAGGAAGAGGAAGAGGAAGAGGGAGAGGAAGAGGGAGAGGGAGAGGGAGAGGGAGAGGGAGAAGGAGAGGAAGAGGGAGAGGAAGAGGGAGAAGGAGAGGAAGAGGGAGAGGAAGCGGGAGAGGGAAGAGGGAGAGGAAGAGGGAGAGGGAGAGGGAGAGGAAGCGGAAGAGGGAGAGGAAGAGGAAGAGGGAGAGGGAGAAGGAGAGGAAGAGGGAGAGGGAGAAAGAGAGGAAGAGGAAGAGGAAGAGGGAGAAGGAGAGGAAGAGGGAGAAGGAGAGGAAGAGGGAGAAGGAGAGGAAGAGGGAGAGGAAGAGGGAGAGGGAGAAGGAGAGGGAGAGGGAGAAGGAGAGGAAGAGGGAGAGGAAGAGGGAGAGGAAGAGGGAGAGGAAGAGGGAGAAGGAGAGGAAGAGGGAGAGGAAGAGGGAGAGGAAGAGGGAGAGGAAGAGGGAGAAGGAGAAGGAGAGGGAGAGGAAGAGGGAGAGGAAGAGGGAGAGGAAGAGGGAGAGGGAGAGGAAGAGGGAGAAGGAGAAGGAGAGGAAGAGGGAGAGGAAGAGGAAGAGGAAGAGGGAGAGCGGGGACGTTTTTCAACTTTATTATTGCTTTTTCCCACATTTGTGTCACTTTTTCAATGTTGTGGGTGCTTTTTTTTGATGTTTTTTAGTTTTTTTTCAAACTTTTTTGATATTTTCAGTGTAGACATTTTCAGCTCTTATTGCGTCGGCACAGTTTTTGTGACAAAAAATAAATTAAATTAACTGAAAACGAGTCAAATATGACCCGAGGACAACATGAGGGTTAAAATCTGCCCTAGTGTACGTCACAGCAGCCGCATGGTGCACATGGCTCACAGGTGAGTACAAGCACACACTCTGGGATGGTGTAACTATAGAAACATGTTGCTAGGCAACGTATACAGTGTGTGTGTGTGTGTGTGTGTGTGTGTGTGTTGATGTCGATGCGAGTCACACATTTTAAGTTGCCGATATGATTTTTTTACCGTTGTCTTCCAGTCGAGTTTGTGTTTTTCTGGGTCCACATTTTGACGTGTTTGTCACTTTTATGCAATTTTTTGCCATTTATTTTGACACTTTTATCAATTTTAATCAACGTTCTTTTTTTTTTAAGCATATAAGTAGTATAGGAAAGGCATTTGTGTAGCCGATATTTAAGGTGGAATTACATGGAATAAGTACGGCAAGTCATACTTTTATCTTCGCTATTTGTGTGGATGTGTCTCCTTTAATCAAGAAAAACAAGAGTCACACACATTCATATCCGATTTGCGATGCATCGTTACATCCCTAGTGTGTGTGTGTGTGTGTGTGTGTGTGTGTGTGTGTGTGTGTGTGTGTGTGTGTGTGTGTGTGTGTGTGTGTGTGTGTAATGTATGTGGATTCATCTTGCTCGATGCACCCGCCGTGGTGTCCGTATGCTTTTTATTGATTGCTCATTATATTGTTTTCTGGTTGATTCTATAAACTAAGTGTACACAAATGAAGGTATTTGTGTAGCCTGTACAGTATTTAAGGTGGAATAAGTACGGCAAGTCATACTTTTATTCACTGTTACTTTGTGTGGATGTTTCTCCTTTAATCAATACAATACTGTATCTGAAGTCTCTTTATATAGACCTTAGTGGTCCCTAATACTGTATCTGAAGTCTCTTTATATAGACCTTAGTGGTCCCTAATACTGTATCTGAAGTCTCTTTATATAGACCTTAGTGGTCCCTAATACTGTATCTGAAGTCTCTTTATATAGACCTTAGTGGTCCCTAATACTGTATCTGAAGTCTCTTTATATAGACCTTAGTGGTCCCTAATACTGTATCTGAAGTCTCTTTATATAGACCTTAGTGGTCCCTAATACTGTATCTGAAGTCTCTTTATATAGACCTTAGTGGTCCCTAATACTGTATCTGAAGTCTCTTTATATAGACCTTAGTGGTCCCTAATACTGTATTTGAAGTCTCTTTATATAGACCTTAGTGGTCCCTAATACTGTATCTGAAGTCTCTTTATATAGACCTTAGTGGTCCCTAATACTGTATCTGAAGTCTCTTTATATAGACCTTAGTGGTCCCCTAATACTGTATCTGAAGTCTCTTTATATAGACCTTAGTGGTCCCTAATACTGTATCTGAAGTCTCTTTATATAGACCTTAGTGGTCCCTAATACTGTATCTGAAGTCTCTTTATATAGACCTTAGTGGTCCCTAATACTGTATCTGAAGTCTCTTTATATAGACCTTAGTGGTCCCTAATACTGTATCTGAAGTCTCTTTATATAGACCTTAGTGGTCCCTAATACTGTATTTGAAGTCTCTTTATATAGACCTTAGTGGTCCCTAATACTGTATCTGAAGTCTCTTTATATAGACCTTAGTGGTCCCTAATACTGTATCTGAAGTCTCTTTATATAGACCTTAGTGGTCCCTAATACTGTATCTGAAGTCTCTTTATATAGACCTTAGTGGTCCCTAATACTGTATCTGAAGTCTCTTTATATAGACCTTAGTGGTCCCTAATACTGTATCTGAAGTCTCTTTATATAGACCTTAGTGGTCCCCTAATACTGTATCTGAAGTCTCTTTATATAGACCTTAGTGGTCCCCTAATACTGTATCTGAAGTCTCTTTTATATAGACCTTAGTGGTCCCCTAATACTGTATCTGAAGTCTCTTTATATAGACCTTAGTGGTCCCCTAATACTGTATCTGAAGTCTCTTTATATAGACCTTAGTGGTCCCTAATACTGTATCTGAAGTCTCTTTATATAGACCTTAGTGGTCCCTAATACTGTATCTGAAGTCTCTTTATATAGACCTTAGTGGTCCCTAATACTGTATCTGAAGTCTCTTTATATAGACCTTAGTGGTCCCTAATACTGTATCTGAAGTCTCTTTATATAGACCTTAGTGGTCCCTAATACTGTATCTGAAGTCTCTTTATATAGACCTTAGTGGTCCCCTAATACTGTATCTGAAGTCTCTTTATATAGACCTTAGTGGTCCCTAATACTGTATCTGAAGTCTCTTTATATAGACCTTAGTGGTCCCCTAATACTGTATCTGAAGTCTCTTTATATAGACCTTAGTGGTCCCCTAATACTGTATCTGAAGTCTCTTTTATATAGACCTTAGTGGTCCCCTAATACTGTATCTGAAGTCTCTTTATATAGACCTTAGTGGTCCCTAATACTGTATCTGAAGTCTCTTTATATAGACCTTAGTGGTCCCCTAATACTGTATCTGAAGTCTCTTTATATAGACCTTAGTGGTCCCCTAATACTGTATCTGAAGTCTCTTTATATAGACCTTAGTGGTCCCTAATACTGTATCTGAAGTCTCTTTATATAGACCTTAGTGGTCCCTAATACTGTATCTGAAGTCTCTTTATATAGACCTTAGTGGTCCCTAATACTGTATCTGAAGTCTCTTTATATAGACCTTAGTGGTCCCCTAATACTGTATCTGAAGTCTCTTTTATATAGACCTTAGTGGTCCCCTAATACTGTATCTGAAGTCTCTTTATATAGACCTTAGTGGTCCCCTAATACTGTATCTGAAGTCTCTTTATATAGACCTTAGTGGTCCCCTAATACTGTATCTGAAGTCTCTTTTATATAGACCTTAGTGGTCCCCTAATACTGTATCTGAAGTCTCTTTATATAGACCTTAGTGGTCCCCTAATACTGTATCTGAAGTCTCTTTATATAGACCTTAGTGGTCCCTAATACTGTATCTGAAGTCTCTTTATATAGACCTTAGTGGTCCCTAATACTGTATCTGAAGTCTCTTTATATAGACCTTAGTGGTCCCTAATACTGTATCTGAAGTCTCTTTATATAGACCTTAGTGGTCCCTAATACTGTATCTGAAGTCTCTTTATATAGACCTTAGTGGTCCCTAATACTGTATCTGAAGTCTCTTTATATAGACCTTAGTGGTCCCCTAATACTGTATCTGAAGTCTCTTTATATAGACTTTAGTGGTCCCTAATACTATATCTGAAGTCTCTTTATATAGACCTTAGTGGTCCCCTAATACTGTATCTGAAGTCTCTTTTATATAGACCTTAGTGGTCCCCTAATACTGTATCTGAAGTCTCTTTATATAGACCTTAGTGGTCCCCTAATACTGTATCTGAAGTCTCTTTATATAGACCTTAGTGGTCCCTAATACTGTATCTGAAGTCTCTTTATATAGACCTTAGTGGTCCCTAATACTGTATCTGAAGTCTCTTTATATAGACCTTAGTGGTCCCTAATACTGTATCTGAAGTCTCTTTATATAGACCTTAGTGGTCCCTAATACTGTATCTGAAGTCTCTTTATATAGACCTTAGTGGTCCCTAATACTGTATCTGAAGTCTCTTTATATAGACCTTAGTGGTCCCTAATACTTTATTTGAAGTCTCTTTATATAGACCTTAGTGGTCCCCTAATACTGTATCTGAAGTCTCTTTTATATAGACCTTAGTGGTCTTCTAATACTGTATCTGAAGTCTCTTTTATATAGACCTTAGTGGTCCCCTAATACTGTATCTGAAGTCTCTTTTATATAGACCTTAGTGGTCCCCTAATACTGTATCTGAAGTCTCTTTATATAGACCTTAGTGGTCCCCTAATACTGTATCTGAAGTCTCTTTATATAGACCTTAGTGGTCCCTAATACTGTATCTGAAGTCTCTTTATATAGACCTTAGTGGTCCCTAATACTGTATCTGAAGTCTCTTTATATAGACCTTAGTGGTCCCTAATACTGTATCTGAAGTCTCTTTATATAGACCTTAGTGGTCCCTAATACTGTATCTGAAGTCTCTTTATATAGACCTTAGTGGTCCCTAATACTATATCTGAAGTCTCTTTATATAGACCTTAGTGGTCCCTAATACTGTATCTGAAGTCTCTTTATATAGACCTTAGTGGTCCCCTAATACTGTATCTGAAGTCTCTTTATATAGACCTTAGTGGTCCCCTAATACTGTATCTGAAGTCTCTTTATATAGACCTTAGTGGTCCCTAATACTGTATCTGAAGTCTCTTTATATAGACCTTAGTGGTCCCCTAATACTGTATCTGAAGTCTCTTTATATAGACCTTAGTGGTCCCTAATACTGTATCTGAAGTCTCTTTTATATAGACCTTAGTGGTCCTCTAATACTGTATCTGAAGTCTCTTTATATAGACCTTAGTGGTCCCCTAATACTGTATCTGAAGTCTCTTTTATATAGACCTTAGTGGTCCCTAATACTGTATCTGAAGTCTCTTTATATAGACCTTAGTGGTCCCTAATACTGTATCTGAAGTCTCTTTATATAGACCTTAGTGGGGGGGCAAGGTGGAAGCTGGGGGTGTGGCCTTGACCAACTGCCACTTTGCTTGTTTGAAAGCCATGATGTCTCTCACGGGGGTCCAAATTCTCTGGGCAGGCAAAGGTAACCTTGCCCCTTATGACATCATAAGGGGGAAATTCCAGATTGGCCCATCTGAGCTTTCATTTCCTCAAAGGCAGAGCAGGATACCCAGGACTCGCTTTACACCCATCACCATTTCTAGGGGAATATTCCCATAACGTTCTCATAATGTTCCCATGACGTCCGCCTAACGTTCCCGTAAATGGAACGGCCGGAACGACCCTTTACCTTTACTAACCCTGTACATCCACTAACCTTTTACCTCCACTAACCTTTTACCTCCACTAACCCTTTACCTCTACTAACCCTTTACCTCCACTAACCCTGTACCTCCACTAACCCTTTACCAACCCTGTACCTCCACTAACCCTTTACCAACCCTGTACCTCCACTAACCCTTTACCTTGACTAACCCTTTACCAACACTTTACCTCCACTAACCCTTTACCTCCACTAACCCTTTACCAACCCTTTACCTCCACTAACCCTTTACCAACCCTGTACCTCCACTAACCCTTTACCTCCACTAACCCTTTACCTTGACTAACCCTTTACCAACCCTGTTCCTCCACTAACCCTTTACCTTGACTAACCCTTTACCAACCCTGTACCTCCACTAACCCTTTACCTCCACTAACCCTTTACCTTGACTAACCCTTTACCTCCACTAACCCTTTACCTCCACTAACCCTTTACCTTGACTAACCCTTTACCAACCCTGTTCCTCCACTAACCCTTTACCTTGACTAACCCTTTACCAACCCTGTACCTCCACTAACCCTTTACCTCCACTAACCCTTTACCTTGACTAACCCTTTACCTCCACTAACCCTTTACCTCCACTAACCCTTTACCTCCACTAACCCTTTACCAACCCTTTACCTCCACTAACCCTTTACCTTGACTAACCCTTTACCAACCCTGTACCTCCACTAACCCTTTACCTCCACTAACCCTTTACCTCCACTAACCCTTTACCTTGACTAACCCTTTACCTCCACTAACCCTTTACCTCCACTAACCCTTTACCTCCACTAACCCTTTACCAACCCTTTACCTCCACTAACCCTTTACCTTGACTAACCCTTTACCAACCCTGTACCTCCACTAACCCTTTACCTCCACTAACCCTTTACCTCCACTAACCCTTTACCTTGACTAACCCTTTACCTCCACTAACCCTTTACCTCCACTAACCCTTTACCTCCACTAACCCTTTACCAACCCTTTACCTCCACTAACCCTTTACCTCCACTAACCCTTTACCAACCCTGTACCTCCACTAACCCTTTACACGTGTTTTGCTTTTCATGATTTTTACTAAAAAAGTAAACAAGTCAAAACAAAAACCAGGGATGGAAATACGGATTTCTTATCAAAAAAGAATTTTAATTTCAGTTTGACTTACACTTGTACGGGCTCTCTCTCTCTCTCTCTCTCTCTCTCTCTCTCTCTCTCTCTCTCTCTCTCTCTCTCTCTCTCTCTCTCTCTCTCTCTCTATATATATATATATATATATATATATATACATGCTAACTGAAAAGTGTTTTTATATTTATATTCACACGGCTACGTACTGTAGACACAACCAATTACAAACACCGTTAAAACGGCCTTGGGATAAAGTCTCTGATTCTCCGTCTCGGAACAATTTCCCCAACAACAATAATCAATAACTTGTCCCCTTCCTCCTCGTCCCCTTCCTCCTCGTCCCCTTTCCTCCTCGTCCCCTTTCCTCCTCGTCCTCTTCCTCCTCGTCCCCTCGTCTTTGCCGTCCTTCAGTAAAGTTGTAATCTGGCTTCAGAAGTCGTCGTCATCACAGATATCCAGATAAACGTCGAAGGCTTCCCGGTTGCAGTTTCCATCTGGAGTGAACACGTACTTATGGAAGGTCCCGTCCACACATATGGCTGCAGGCGACAACGTTAGATACCATGTTAGATACCACGTTAGATACCACATTAGATACAGCGTTAGATACCATGTTAGATACCACATTAGATACAGCGTTAGATACCATGTTAGATACCACATTAGATACAGCGTTAGATACCACGTTAGATACCACATTAGATACAGCGTTAGATACCCTGTTAGATACCACATTAGATACAGCGTTAGATACAGCGTTAGATACCATGTTAGATACAGCGTTAGATACCATGTTAGATACCGCGTTAGATACCGCGTTAGATACAGCGTTAGATACCATGTTAGATACCACATTAGATACAGCGTTAGATACCACATTAGATACAGCGTTAGATACCACGTTAGATACCACATTAGATACAGCGTTAGATACAGCGTTAGATACCCTGTTAGATACCACATTAGATACAGCGTTAGATACCACATTAGATACAGCGTTAGATACCACATTAGATACAGCGTTAGATACCACATTAGATACAGCGTTAGATACCATGTTAGATACAGCGTTAGATACAGCGTTAGATACCATGTTAGATACCGCGTTAGATACAGCGTTAGATACAGCGTTAGATACAGCGTTAGATACAGCGTTAGATACCATGTTAGATACAGCGTTAGATACAGCGTTAGATACAGCGTTAGATACCATGTTAGATACAGCGTTAGATACAGCGTTAGATACAGCGTTAGATACCGCGTTAGATACCATGTTAGATACCGCGTTAGATACCGCGTTAGATACCGCGTTAGATACAGCGTTAGATACCGCGTTAGATACCGCGTTAGATACCGCGTTAGATACCACATTAGATACAGCGTTAGATACCCTGTTAGATACCACATTAGATACAGCGTTAGATACCCTGTTAGATACCACATTAGATACAGCGTTAGATACCCTGTTAGATACCACATTAGATACAGCGTTAGATACCATGTTAGATACAGCGTTAGATACCATGTTAGATACCGCGTTAGATACCGCGTTAGATACAGCGTTAGATACAGCGTTAGATACAGCGTTAGATACAGCGTTAGATACCGCGTTAGATACCGCGTTAGATACCGCGTTAGATACCGCGTTAGATACCGCGTTAGATACCGCGTTAGATACCACGTTAGATACAGCGTTAGATACAGCGTTAGATACCGCGTTAGATACCACGTTAGATACAGCGTTAGATACAGCGTTAGATACAGCGTTAGATACAGCGTTAGATACAGCGTTAGATACAGCGTTAGATACCACGTTAGATACAGCGTTGGATACAGCGTTAGATACCACGTTAGATACAGCGTTAGATACAGCGTTAGATACCGCGTTAGATACAGCGTTAGATACAGCGTTAGATACAGCGTTAGATACAGCGTTAGATACCACGTTAGATACAGCGTTAGATACAGCGTTAGATACCGCGTTAGATACAGCGTTAGATACAGCGTTAGATACAGCGTTAGATACCACGTTAGATACAGCGTTAGATACCGCGTTAGATACCGCGTTAGATACCGCGTTAGATACCGCGTTAGATACCACGT
>JABXJD010000143.1:790000-815000 GCA_013375575.1 Percina caprodes | reverse complement strand
AAGAATAGAATAAAAGCCTTTATTGTCATTATACACGTGTGCAGTACCTGTGCAACGAGATTGAAGCAAAACCTTCACAGTGTTGACACGAAATATGAAAATATAAAATATAAGAATATAGAAATATAAAGTATAGGTAGTGCAGAGAAAAAGAAAAGAAAGAAGTGCGGTACGTGATCTGCACGATCCGACATGCGCAAGACGTTCGTGCAGATTATAATCTTGTTTTAGGGCGATTTAAGATAGATAGATAGATAGATAGATAGATAGACAGATAGATAGATAGATAGATAGATAGATAGATAGATAGATAGATAGACAGATAGATAGACAGATAGATAGATAGATAGATAGATAGATAGATAGATAGATAGATAGATAGATAGATAGGTAGATAGACAGATAGACAGATAGATAGATAGATAGATAGATAGATAGATAGATAGATAGATAGATAGACAGACAGACAGACAGACAGACAGACAGGTAGGTAGGTAGGTAGGTAGATAGATAGATAGATAGATAGATAGATAGATAGATAGATAGATAGATAGATAGATAGATAGATAGATAGATAGATAGATAGATAGATAGACAGACAGATAGATAGACAGACAGACAGGTAGGTAGATAGGTAGGTAGATAGATAGATAGATAGATAGATAGATAGATAGATAGATAGATAGATAGATAGATAGATAGATAGATAGATAGATAGATAGACAGGTAGGTAGATAGATAGATAGATAGATAGATAGATAGATAGATAGATAGATAGATAGATAGATAGATAGATAGATAGATGTTCCACGGCCTAATACGATATAGCAGTGAAGCGTAAAGGGGAGTGTGGAGGAAACTGAAGGTTTTCAGTGACAGAAAGACTCAGACTTCATTCCACATGTAACCACAATGGCGTGTGTCCATGTCACATGTAACAAGTCCTTTATTATAACATATATATATATAATATATAGGGAACCACGTAACACCTCGTAATGCAGAGCGTAAGCTCCACATGGACGTTGGTGTCCTCTGTCCCCCGCACCCACAACCCGTCTGAGCGCACCAGAAGCTGGAGCGTGTGCACGTTGCTACGCTGCTGAAAAGAAGTGTTAAACGTCAAAAGTGTCAAAAAAGAGACAAAAATGTGTTGATTTTAAGTTTTGATATGGACGGACGACACGTGCACGGTCGTGTCCCGTCCCCTGTTTTGAGTTAGATTCACATTTTTTGGTTGTTTTTCCAATTTCCTGTTTTATTTTGAAGGGTTTCTGTTCCTCCTAGTGTTGTCTTGTTTTACTTCTTGTTGTAGATTTTCCCGCCTTTGTGATTACCTGTCCCCGCCCTAATGTGTTGCACCTGTGTCTCATTGTCTCCACTGTCATGTGTATTTAATGCTGCGTTCCAGGTGACCCTGTAACTCGTGTTTTTACAACCTTCTACCCGTGAACAGGCCCTGGAACGGCGCTCAAACCCGTAACTTACCGCCCGGGAACTCATACTCGTCGTAATACTCCCAGTTACAGTTTTTGACGTCTCATAAACAAAAACAACAATGGCGACCCCTGTTGATGCCGTACAGACGCCAATGATTAACAGTGAGTAGGCAAATAATAACGTAAAGTAATTCCACACATTGTAATCAAAAAAATACACATGTGATTGTGTACTACTGCAGGTTATGTGTATTATATGAAGCCCAAAATATGTTGCAGACTAGACATTGCTAGTATCAGCTAGCGGCTAGCTAATGTCAATGGTAGGTAGCTGCTAGCTAACGCTAACGCTAGCTAAAAGGGTTTCTCGTTACTTTCCTCTGTGACCTGTTATCCTGATGGATGGATGGATAGATGGATAGATGGATGGATAGATAGATTCCAAAAAAGGGAAATTATAGTGTTCCAAAATCAGTCCCATAGCACAGAATGTAAATGAAATACTAGGATACAATAAGATAAGAAAACCTTTTATTCATATGTATCGCCACAGTGGGGAAGTTGCGGTTTGCAACAGCAAAGATAAGAGCAAGATAGGTAAGTGTACTGAGATAGATAAATGTACAAAATATAACAGTATTATACAATAAATTACACATGAATTATTAAACTGCACTTTAAAAATTGCCCCAAATGAAAACTTATGCACAGTTGTAATAATAATGGCACATGGGATGCAGGATATATTGCACAGAGTCAACAGTGTTCTTACATATATATAATATACTGTACATACAGTATACATGAAATAATACTAGGATAAAATCCAACAACAAATATTTTAATGTATACAAGTTGGGAATACAAAAATGTGCAGCTGCTTAACTAGTAATGATGAATATGAAGAGAAAGCTTAGTGCAGTGTTGTGGTGTCTCAGGATTTTGACCGTTTTCTGTATTTTTGGAGTTCCCTGTTGCTGTAACTTTATGTAGCTTGCTAATATATAAGCTATTGCTTTTTATATACCTGAGTTGTGTGTTGTGGGTCCGTCCTTCTGTGTGTGTGTGACGGTCCAGTGGAAGACAACACAAGGGTTAAAGGTCAACAGTAGAGGCTCTGTTGACATATGTGGGCAGTGACAGTGATCCTAACTGGATAAGATGTCTTATTAGATGAGATAAAACTTTATTTATCCCACAGTGGGGAAATTCCCTTATTACAGCAGCAGTTTCTACAGGAAAACAACAACAATGTGCAAAAAGAACTGAATGAATGTAAAGTGGCGTTATATTATTATATAAAAGATATTGTTAAGTAACGTTAAGTGGTCATAGTAGAAGAAATATTACAACGTAAGTGAATAAGTGACGTGAAATTAAATAGAATATATATAGCAAAAGTAAGTACTGAAAAAAGTACTTATGACAGTACAGAGTGAATGGGAATATATCAACCTGCATGTTGTCCCTGGGTCAAATTGACCCGTTTTCAGTTAAAAAAAAAAAAAAAAAAAAAGTTGGGCTGTTGAAATAAGCGCTGAAAATGTCAACGTTAAAAATTCAATTCAATTTTATTTATAGTATCAATTCATAACAAGAGTTATCTCGAGACACTTTACAGATAGAGCAGGTCTAGACCACACTCCATAATTTACCAGGACCCAACAGTTCTAGTAGGGACAGTGGGTAGGAAAAACTTCCTTTTAGGCAGAAACCTGGGACAGACCCAGACCCAGACCCAGACCCAGACCCAGGCTCTTGGTAGGCGGTGTCTGACGACCGGTTGGGGTTAGAATGAAGAGCGGCAATAACAGAAATATAAAAAATAGTAGTTTGTAGTAGTTCTTTGTAGCAGTTCATGGCATAGCAGGACACTGTGCTGCATTACAAGGCCCAGCAGGACGTAGCAGGACGTAGCAGGACGTAGCAGGACGTAGCAGGACGTAGCAGGGTTGAACATGCCATTGCAGAAAAATGCCAAAAAACTTTGCGAAAAAACACCAAAAACATTAAAAAAAAAAAAAAAATGTGGCAAAAAAAAGCAACTAAAACATGTTTTTTTCAAGGTTGACGGGAAGACAACACAAGGGTTGGATGTCTCCCAGCTGGGCCTGTCTTCCACCCGCAGGACCCCCAGCAGACACTGGACCGTCAACCCGCAGGACCCCCAGCAGACACTGGACCGTCAACCCGCAGGACCCCCAGCAGACACTGGACCGTCAACCCGCAGGACCCCCAGCAGACACTGGACCGTCAACCCGCAGGACCCCCAGCAGACACTGGACCATCAACCCGCAGGACCCCCAGCAGACACTGGGCCCGACAGCTGGAGGAGATGAAGTCATCCGCCCGGACGGTGCCGCCCTGGGGGGTCAGGAGGTACGTTTCCACAGAGCATCTCCATCTTTTTAATGCCGTCTGTCGGGCTTTCACAGACCGCTGCTTGTGCACCAGTGAAGGCTCGTTTACGTCTTGTAAAATGTCCAATAAAAATGCTCTTAGGTTATAAATAGAAGTCTCCTACGAACCGACGTCCACGATAAACATCAGGACGTCTTCTGTAGAACGCTTTCCTTCTATTTCTGGTTTATTATAAGCATGGTGGCATTAAAAGAGGGCTTTGTTTATGAAGTCTTTGGCTGGGGTATAGTCTAGATAATAAAAACTATATTTAATCAGAAAACCAATTAAACACACACACACACACACACACACAGAGTCAACCACTGGAGAAAACCTGCGTAAGTGGACATGTTTTGACACTGGGGACAAGCCAACAAGTCCTGCAAAACCATACGGGGATGTCAGTCTTCTGCCCCCCCCCCCCCATGACCCACAGGAGCGTTTTCCACCCTCACATCCAAAGAAGGTAACGTCTTTTGTGTTGGTGTTGTAGCTTTTGTGTTGTGGCTTTTGTATTTGGGTGGGGGGGGGGCTGACTGTAGATGTGTCCCCGGGGCTGTAATGATAGTGGATGGCTGCTAGCTGCTGGGGGCTGACTGTGGATGTGCCCCCTCCGGGGCTGTAATGATAGTGGATGGCTGCTAGCTGCTGGGGGCTGACTGTGGATGTGCCCCCCCCCTCCGGGGCTATAATGATAGTGGATGGCTGCTAGCTGCTGGGGGCTGACTGTGGATGTGCCCCGCCCCCCCCTCCGGGGCTGTAATGATAGTGGATGGCTGCTAGCTGCTGGGGGCTGACTGTGGATGTGCCCCCCCTCCGGGGCTATAATGATAGTGGATGGCTGCTAGCTGCTGGGGTTGACTGTGGATGTGCCCCCCCCCCTCCGGGGCTATAATGATAGTGGATGGCTGCTAGCTGCTGGGGGCTGACTGTGGATGTGCCCCCCCCTCCGGGGCTATAATGATAGTGGATGGCTGCTAGCTGCTGGGGGTTGACTGTGGATGTGCCCCCCCTCCGGGGCTATAATGATAGTGGATGGCTGCTAGCTGCTGGGGGTTGACTGTGGATGTGCCCCCACCCCCCCCCTCCGGGGCTGTAATGATAGTGGATGGTTGCTAGCTGGCTGGGGGACAACTGTGGATGTGCCCCCCCTCTGGGGCTATAATGATAGTGGTTGGCTGCTAGCTGCTGGGGGCTGACTGTGGATGTGCCCCCCCTCCGGGGCTATAATGATAGTGGATGGCTGCTAGCTGCTGGGGGTTGACTGTGGATGTGCCCCCTCCGGGGCTGTAATGATAGTGGATGGTTGCTAGCTGGCTGGGGGACAACTGTGGATGTGCCCCCCCTCCGGGGCTGTTATGATAGTGGCTGGCTGCTTGCTGGTGGGGGCTGACTGTGGATGTGTCCCTGGGGGGCTGTTGTCAGCTCTCATCCCAGCTGAAGCCTTGCAGCGCTGGGAGTCTGAGGCAGGCAGGGGTGTGCTAGCTAGCTAAATTACCGTTAGATTAGTCGTCTATCTATACGGTTAACGTTACTGATGAGTTCGTGGGTTAGCCCAGAGCTGCTAACCATGGTCAAAACAATCAGACTATAAACAGCTGTGCGTGTTGAACGGTGTTGTAATCTTATGTTGCCCACCAAGAATTACATTAGCATTAGCTACTTGTCAACCAGCACCTTTACAATAGGCACCAAAGCACTTCTCCTCTTCGGCCCCCCCTACAGGGTGGAAGGGGAATTGTCGTTACTTTTACCGTTAATTACCACTATTCTTATGTCTCATTTGAACGATGAAACGATTGTGGAAACATTATTTTAAGGTACATAAGAATCTTTGTGTTGGATCGATCGGTATTGAAATCAATCAGCGTCAATAAATTATGTCTCTGTTGTATAACTGTGCTGCAAAGTGGGATGTACTTAATCAATTAAAAATGATAAATGGTTACAAACGATTGAAAAGAATAAAAATTATTAAATGAAAACAGAACAAAAGGTTCTCCAATATATTCTAGGTTGGTAATAAATAATATAAAAATGTGGATTGTTAATTTGAATTATTCATACATGAGCATTATGACTTTGTAAAATCTCTGCTCCAAACTCCAAAATCCACAAGGGACGTGGGTCTGACACCTGTAATTATACTCCGCTGCCGCGGCTGAAGCTTCAGCAGGAGAACAGCTTGACAATATAATATTTAACGTGTCTTTCTGTCTGAGCCGCGGTTGTCACGGCCTAACGGACGGCGCTGTAATTCCTCCGTCTCTCAGACCTTTCCCACGCACGTCAAACAAAACGAGGCTACGAGCTCAAAACGCTGCTGCGGCTCCTGAATAAATAGTTGATTTCATTAAATTAGGCTAGATGAACAAAGGACATGCTGTTTAATATGCAATAATGACAACAACATACATGCGTATAGCATCCATTTCATACAATATCACTCAATTAACAACCAAAAAATAGGAATATGCCTTTATAAAAGATATTTATTAGGTATTTATGCTTTTATTTAGACCGAGACAGATGCTGCAGCTCATGTCGCTTAAATTGAGTCCTTGACTCCTCCCCTTGCCATCCTACCTTCCTTCCTTCCTTCCTTCCTTTCTTCCTTCCTTCCTTAGTCCCTCCCACCGAGGAGGCACAGGAGACGTTAGGAAGTCATCAGAGTACAGAGGAAACAAGGAAATGGGTTTTAGCAGGATGAGACGTCCTTTCCTCCGGCGTCTCCTGAATCTGTCAGCTGTTGGGGCGGAGTTAGCAACTCAATAATATATAAGCAATATAACCCCCATCATCACACACCCTTCACCATACCTAGAGATCGGCATGGGGAACTTTCCATAAGATCATCTCTCAATGCAAATCAAACCAGCTGTTAGGCTAACTGGAATAACAGCATGCCATCTCTAGGTCTGGTAGCTGGTAGCATGCAGCTAAAGACACAGGTTAATGTTAGCTTACCGACTGGTAGCATCGCACCCACATGCGCCACATACACAACCCTCTCAAATTATAATCTCCGTCTCTTAATTTAATTAAAAGGCTGTTCTAACGACGTGGAAATCAACACAGATGAGAAACGATATCACACGTCTTTTCCATTAGTCTCACTGGACATTTTAACTGCCGCTGTTGCTTTCCTAAATATTATTCCTGTGATTTTAAAAACATCTCCAAGCGTGACTAATGTGCACTGTCTCTGATATTAAAGCTGGTAATGAATGGAAAACACAAGAGAAACAAACCTGGCTCCTCCACCTCCACCACCTCCTCCTCCTCCACCTCCTCGTCCTCCTCCTCCTCCTCCACCACCTCCTCCTCCTCCATCCACCTCCTCCTCCACCACCTCCTCCACCACCTCCTCCTCCACCTCCACCTCCACCTCCTCCTCCTCCTCCTCCTCCACCTCCACCTCCACCACCTCCTCCTCCACCTCCCACCTCCTCCTCCACCTCCTCCTCCTCCACCTCCTCCTCCACCTCCACCACCACCTCCTCCACCTCCACCTCCTCCTCCACCACCTCCTCCTCCTCCACCACCTCCTCCTCCACCACCTCCTCCACCTCCACCACCTCCACCACCACCTCCTCCTCCTCCTCCTCCACCACCTCCACCTCCACCTCCACCTCCTCCTCCTCCACACCGACACTAAGCTCCCGCACGACCACTGAAAGAAAAGACTTTCTTTTTCACCTTCAGTCATGTTTTCAGCCTTAAACCTTGTTAATAAAACATGCATATTATAGAACATATGAAATCATGCTTAAATGTAATTTTCCCATAAAACTTCCAATACAGCTCCTCCCCTCCATGCAGCTCCTCCCCTCCATGCAGCTCCTCCCTTCCATGCAGCTCCTCCTCCCCTCCATGCAGCTCCTCCCCTCCATGCAGCTCCTCCTCCCCTCCATGCAGCTCCTCCCTTCCATGCAGCTCCTCCCCGCGCTCTCCTGTTTCCATCTGGAAGCAAATTCTGGGAGGTCTCCGGGAAAAAAGCTGTCAGAGAAGAAGAACTGTGGGTGACGTGTGGATTTATCACACAAACGTTCCCTTTTAACCCTCGTGTTGCCTTCACTGTCTGGACCCTCTCGTGTCCCTCAGGTCAAACTGACCCCGGACTTATTTGGGGTTCTTTAACCCTAACTCGTGTCAACCATGAAAAACCCCGTTTTGGTCATTTTTCCCACATTTTTGTCACATTTTCAATGTTGTGGAGGCTTTTTTTAATATTTTTAATTAACATTTATTTTGACGGCCCATTTTTTATTTATTTATTTTTTATTTTATTTTTTTTTACTGAAAACGGGTCAGATTTGACCCAAGGACACCATGAAGGTTAAAAACAATTCTGAAATACAATTTTACTTCATAACACAATACTTCTATTAACAAATATTATCTTTACCTCCATTAATCAATAATCAAAATCCTTATAGAGAAAATGAACAGAACCACACTGTAAAACCTACATTAGGGTGTTGGACCGACTTATCAGCCCTGCCCTTCATACATATTACATCTTCTTCTGAACAGGTTTGCTGTTAGTAGCACATACGCGTCATTTCTTGGAGCCTTGAGTTGCACACTTGACTTCAGGTTGCGCAGATCAACAGTGAAGGAAGTCGTCAGCGTTCCCTCTCAGAGCCTCAGCTGCTCGGCATCGGGTCGCATCACGGATGAGGAGGCACAATCAAGGATGAAGTAGCGGTGTAAAATATCAGTCGGCAATCTTATTACGTCGCTAACGAGCCATGAAGTCATTCTGGGTTGACCTTTTGATCTGGTGTAATCAGATTCTGGGCTCACAGGATATCTGGAGCACCACATAAATGCTGGAAGGATTCAAATTAACGTAAATAACTCATCCAAAGGGACACACACACTTGTGTTGGTGGCGCCTAGCTCATAGGTGGAGCGCGGGGGGAGGTGGGGGTATCTAGCAGGTTTTATAGCCAGAGCAATATAATGGTACCAGGAATCCGTGCTATGCTTGCTTGCCGGAAGAGGGGCTTAATAACGCTGCATTTTGGCGAGGAAACACTGGCCAGTCCACTTCCAAAGGGGTCACATGACCTGTCACCTCCAGAATATCTGAATGAAAATGGGTTAGGGTGGGGGTTCACTTCATACCGGTACCTCAGATCTGGTTTCTACCTTTCCTTCTGTAATAACAAAAATTAATTTCAGTTAATTAAAAAGTAATTCCAACCCTATTCATCCTATTTACTTATTTATGTTATTTTATTATATCTTTTACTGTGACTATTATTGACACTCTTCATTTCAACCCCGACCGGCCCGGCAGACTTCACCTACCAAGAGACTGAGACTGTTTCAATATGCCCAATTGGGTGGGGAGGGGAGGGGCATGCCCCAAAACCCCTAGGTCCAGGTCAAACCCCCAGGTTTGTGCGGAGGAAATAACTGAGCCCGTTTTCCATTTCTTTTTTAACCGTTACATGACAGGAGGGCGTGTGACTCACGCTGTCTGACAAACTGTTTTTAGGAAAACAATGGCGTGTCCTCCCACTCTTTCTGGGTTCAATCGCTTTTTCGCTTTTTGCTCCAGCAAATACGAGCCGAGGCCTACGGAGAGAGCAACACAAAGGCTGGGAGACGGTCCCTTTTCATCCACATGGACACTTTGATAGCGATGTAGGACGAGATGTTGTGTAAGCGTGACTCATTTCCGACTGTATATGTGTGAGTGGGTCCGCTGCAGAATCCTGCTGGATGTGGTGGTGCGCTTTAGGAAGGGGGGACGGTTTAGGAGCAGGAATCAGGGTGTAAATATAGGGTTGTGATGCGTGGACATGCAGATCCTAGATAGATAGATAGAGAGATGAATGGATAGATGGGTGGATAGAGCGATAGATACTTTTCATACTATTCATCCCAAAGGAAATTTTAGGCATCCAGGTGCAAGACAACCATAACACAACAAACACATATGCACACATATGCACACATATACACACATGTACACACATATACACACATGTACACACATATATACACACATGTACACACATATGCACACATGTACACACATATAGATCACACATATACACACATATACACACATGTACACACATATAGATCACACATATACACACATATGCACACATATACACACATGTACACACATGTACACACATATACACACATGTACACACATATACACACACATATACACACATATACATACATGTACACACATATAGATCACACATATACATACATGTACACACATGTACACACATATAGATCACACATATACACACATATACACACATATACACACATATACACACATATACACACATGATCACACATATAGATCACACATATACACACATATACACACATGTACACACATATAGATCACACATATACACACATGTACACACATATAGATCACACATATACACACATGTACACACATGTACACACATATAGATCACACATATACACACATATACACACATATACACACATGTACACACATGTACACACATATAGATCACACATATACACACATGTACACACATATAGATCACACATATACACACATATACACACATGTACACACATATAGATCACACATATACACACATGTACACACATATAGATCACACATATACACACATGTACACACATATACACACATATACACACATATACACACATGATCACACATATACACACATGTACACACATATAGATCACACATGTACACACATGTACACACATGTACACACATATAGATCACACATATAGATCACACATATTACACATATATATCACATATATCACACATATACACACATATTCTCATACGTATACACACATATATCACACATATACACACATGTACACACATATATCACACAGATACACACATATATTACACATACCTAAAATAAAAATCACTCCCAGAGTGACCGTGATAAGGTGAGATACTACAGTAGATGGTAATGATGACAGTGCAGTAGAGCATGATAAAATATTAACTATGACTATAAAATATAAGCATAATAATAATATATATGGTGTTATCGGTTGTATGTTGTCATCTGTGGGTTGGAAGCAAGGAGTTAGGGTGGACATTGAGACAAACGCATCATATCTCCAAGGTCGCCGTTTCAATTCTGATTTAGGGACATTTATTAATGACAAATACATATTTGGACTTCTGAATGTAGTTGAATCCATCTTGAGTGTTGTGGAAGTACAATGCGTGCAAAAAGGTATATCCACTCTGTTTTCTACTTCTTTTCACAGCGTGATTCTTTGTGTTTAGTCACATTAAAACAGATAAACAGTAGAAAACAGGGTAATGTCCTCGGAGAAAATAAGTATATAAGTATATTTTTTCAGTATAGGTAGTTTAATCTGTGCTATCTCTTTAGAAAATATGTGTGTGTGTGTGAGTGTGTGTGCGTGTGTGAGTGTGTGTGCGTGTGTGTGCGTGCGTGCATGTGTGTTCGTGTGTGTGTGTGTGTGTGTGTGTGTGTGTGTGTGTGTGTGTGTGGTACGAGTTGTTTCAGTGCTTGGACTGATTTACCAAAGTCTTTAAGTTATATGTGATTAATAGTCTTTAAGTCTAATTAAAAGTTAAGGGAATGAGAGGAGGAAACGCCAGAGCAGGGGGAATGAGAGGAGGAAACGCCAGAGCAGGGGGAATGAGAGCGGGAAACGCACAGAGCAGGGGGAATGAGAGCGGGAAACGCACAGAGCAGGGGGAATGAGAGGAGGAAACGCCAGAGCAGGGGGAATGAGAGGAGGAAACGCCAGAGCAGGGGGAATGAGAGGAGGAAACGCCAGAGCAGGGGGAATGAGAGGAAACGCCAGAGCAGGGGGAATGAGAGGGGAAACGCCAGAGCAGGGGGAATGAGAGGGGAAAACGCCAGAGCAGGGGGAATGAGAGGGGAAAACGCCAGAGCAGGGGGAATGAGAGGGGAAATGCCAGAGCAGGGGGAATGAGAGGAAACGCCAGAGCAGGGGAATGAGAGGGGGAACACCAGAGCAGGGGGAATGAGGAGGAAACGTAACAGAAGATATTTCCTTTTTAAACCAAAACGCAGCGATGGAGCCTGAAGAAAAGTTGAACCAGATGATTCTGAGGAAAGTTCTGCTGTCGTTTTTCTCGATGTTTTCAAAGCAGATTCATGGCATTTATTTGACATTTATTAGTGACAAATATGCCTTAAATCTTTAAATCTGTCTCTTCAGTCCTTGAGCTTAATGGAAATACATTTCTAAATTGTTAGAGTTCGGCTTTAAAGTGACAGGCAAGGACTTCTCCAGGAGCCGGATCAGATTTAGGTGCAGTTGAAGTCCTTTATCCCTTCGCCCCTCAGTGCAGACGGCACACACCCAGAGAGGAGGAGGAGGAACAGACTGTTCATCAGTAACCTGTCAGGCTAAGCCCTCCATGATGTCATGTTGGGATCCCTAGAGCTGCAACGATAGGCCGATTATTATAACTACTAAATTAATAGCCAACTATTTAGTCGATTTGAGTAATTTTGTCTGATTTCAGCGTGTTAAATGTGACTGTGTTCTAGTTTCTTCTCTCCTCTGGGACAGTAAACTCAATATCTTTGAATTGTGGACAAAATAAGACATTTGAGGACGTCGTCTTGGGCTTTTGGGAGACACTGATCCACATTTTGCAATTTTCTGATATTTTAGAGACAAACAACTCATTCATCCACAGAATGATCAAGAAGTCCTCCAAAACACACCAAGATATGAGTCGTTGTTCCTCCCCTCTGTTCCGACCCGCGGGAGCAACGTAAAGCCTCTAGCGGGGGCAGAGACAATGTCCTAATATCCAAACCAGGGAAGGGAACGGTCGCGGTTGGAAACCCGCCGTTACCGTTGTGAAACGGTCCCACTTTGGTTAGTTTTAGACACCACACGGCGTATTAAAGGTGCAGTATGTGTTGCATGGCCGTCAGTTTGGTTTGAAATGTGCTGGGGACAGAGACACATTGGGAGGTGCATTGCTGTTGAGCAAGGCACCAAACCCCCAACTGCTTGGGGCGCCTTTCCATGGGAAGCCCCCCCCCCCCCCCCACTCTGACATCTCTCCATTAGCATGTATAGGACCTGAGCATGTGTGTGTAGTTCAGGCCTGTGTGTAACGTGAACACATTTTCCATCTTCCTACTAAGATATACAGTATGTGAGTTTTTTGCAACAGAAATGCGGGATTATGAAATCACGCGTTATTTTGCACAGAAATCTTTATTCATGCGCCGAAAGTGCAGCGTAATTAGAAAAAAATGTGGACTTTAGCTGCATTGAATTATGCGATCGCATGACCAGGTTTTTCTGGAGGGACGGATTAGAGACCATCATCAGAGACGTCGGCCAATAGCTGCTCAAACAAACGACTTATGTGGCTGTTTTCCGGTGAAGAACGGTCTCTAATTAACGGTTCGTTGCAGCCCTGGTGGTCCCTGGGTAACTACTCCGGCAGTTGAAGGCGGATCACACAGGGTGCAAGTCATATTCTTCTCATTTGACACTTTGAAGTGAAACAGGACGTCATTAATTAGTAATTAGTAATGGCAAGAGTGTCTTTGTCGCCCCTTGAGAGGTAATTCAGGGATTTTCAATCTTAAGTGCTTATGTGACGGAAACACACACATATGCACACATGCATTCCCATCGTGACACTTTCTGTCCCTTTAGCAGCTAATTAAGATGTGGATGATTTCCTTTGGGGGGTGGGGGTGTTGGGGGTGTTGTACCTAACTGCCTTTCAGCCGGCTCGGCGTCCCACATTAATCTCCTTCCCCGGGGGAACGCGGATATTGATCTGCTTCCACCGTGACATCAATCTCACTTGGAAGAGATGAACAAGATTAAAGTGAGTGGCGCGTCACATCCAGGAAGAGGGGTGATGGTAACCACGGTAACACCGGCTGCAAAAACAATCGATCGAGGAGAAACTACTAACGGGGGAACTGACGTGTAATTTAGCACGGAATACTTTAATGTTAATTATGAATTATGCAATTCTCCCCCTGAAAAACACCTGCGTAAATGGTTTGTTCCAATATCATTCTGACCTATAATTAGGTTTCTAGTGACGGCGCCAATGCTAACCCTAGTACCGTTACAATGCTAACCCTAGTACCGTTACAATGCTAACCCTAGTACCGTTACAATGCTAACCCTAGTACCGTTACAATGCTAACCCTAGTACCGTTACAATGCTAACCCTAGTACCGTTACAATGCTAACCCTAGTACCGTTACAATGCTAACCCTAGTACCGTTACAATGCTAACCCTAGTACCGTTACAATGCTAACCCTAGTACCGTTACAATGCTAACCCTAGTACGTTACAATGCTAACCCTAGTACCGTTACAATGCTAACCCTAGTACCGTTACAATGCTAACCCTAGTACGTTACAATGCTAACCCTAGTACCGTTACAATGCTGGACCTGCTATGGTCCTGACCCCGGACCCGCTATGGTCCTGACCCCGGACCCGCTATGGTATGCATGGTTTCTCCTTGGAGCCTAACAGAGTCTCCTTCAGGGAGGACACAGGGCAGGGATTTTAAAAGTCATTCAACCTGAAAAGCATTGTGAATAATAATAATAATAATAATAATAATAATAATAATAATAATAATAATAATAATAATAATAATAATAATAATAATAATACATTCGTTTGTTCATAGATTATGAAGTCAAATTGTATTTCAGAATTGTTTTTAACCCACATGGTTTCCTTGGGTCAAATTTGACCCGTTAAAAATATCAAAAAATGCCTCCCCAACATTGAAAAAGTGACAAAAACAGAGGGTCCAGACAGTGAAGGCAACACGAGGGTTAAAACCCCAAATAAGTCCCGGGCCAGTTTGACCTGAGGGACACAAGAGGGTCCAGACAGTGAAGGCAACACGAGGGTTAAAGAACCCCAAATAAGTCCTGGGCCAGTTTGACCTGAGGGACACAAGAGGGTCCAGACAGTGAAGGCAACACGAGGGTTAAAACCCCAAATAAGTCCCGGGCCAGTTTGACCTGAGGGACACAAGACGGTCCAGACAGTGAAGGCAACACGAGGGTTAAAGAACCCCAAATAAGTCCTGGGCCAGTTTGACCTGAGGGACACAAGAGGGTCCAGACAGTGAAGGCAACACGAGGGTTAAAACCCCAAATAAGTCCCGGGTCAGTTTGACCTGAGGGACCTCCAGCTTTGTTTTTCTGGGTCTAAATGTCAACATGTTGTTATTTTTCTACACTTTTCTCCATGTTTTTGTCGATTTAATTCCCATTTTCTTGTCTCTTTTCTCCCCAATTTTTTTGTCACTGTTTTGTTTGTTTTTTTCAATTTTGTTGTCACTTTTTAAGAAGTTGTTACCTTTGATGTTTTTGGTCACTTTATTTTTTTAACGGCATTTTAAAAAATAAATGTTTTTGTCGATTTTTTTCCTGCATTTTTATAGCTTTCAACTCAACATTTATCCCTTTTTTAATGCTCTATTGTCATATTTGTGGTATTGAAAGCTTTTGTGGACGACAGGAGGGTGAAGGAAATTATAATAAACCTCATTTGCATATATGCAAATATGTCTCTCCTGATTTTAATGCACTCATGTCAAAATGAACGAGACATAAATGTCATGTAAATAATAATAATAATAATACATTTATTTCTAGATCGCTTTCAATCAAAAAGAATACATAATTAAAATACAACATAAAATGTCTCCCTGCGCAGGTTGATGTTATTTCAGCTGCTACATATTCCTGCAAATGGGCGACTCGTTGGTTATAATTAGCTCTGACGAACATTTCGACGAATGAGTTTTGTCCGCTTCGGTGCGGCGTTTGTCTCAGTCTCTGAGACGCAGAGTTTTGTCCTGCTTCGTCTTCTGAGGGCTGTGAGGGGACACGTCGTCCTCCGGTAACAAGAAGCACGGTTTGCTCCGGTGTTGGGCTCCTCCATCTGCAGTTCTACATTAATTAGCATAATTAGCATACTTTGCGCTCTTCATTACGTTAACCTGTCTATATTGTTTCTGTTGATAGTGTGTGTATATTAGTGAGTATATATCAGTGTGTATATACTAGTGTGTGTGTGTGTGTGTGTGTGTGTGTGTGTGTGTGTGTGTATACACACACACACACACAGGTATACACACACACACACAGGACTGGAGTGATGTGATCCAGTCTCTTGGTCTTAGTGAGGACTGGAGTGATGTGATCCAGTCTCTTGGTCTTAGTGAGGACTGGAGTGATGTGATCCAGTCTCTTGGTCTTAGTGAGGACTGGAGTGATGTGATCCAGTCTCTTGGTCTTAGTGAGGACTGGAATGATGTGATCCAGTCTCTTGGTCTTAGTGAGGACTCGAGCAGCAGCGTTCTGAATCAGCTGCAGCTGTCTGATTGATTTTTAGGGAGACCTGTAAAGACCCGTTACAGTAGTCAAGTCTACTGAAGATGAAAGCATGGACCAGTTTTTCCAAATCCTGTTGACACATAAGTCCTTTAACCCTTGATATATTCTTAAGGTGATAATAGGCTGACTTTGTAATTGTCTTAATGTGGCTGTTAAAGTCCAGGTCAGAGTCCAGATCAGAGTCCATGACTACACCAAGATTTCTGGCTTTGTCTGTTATTTTTAAGCAGGAAGGTGAACTCCTCCAACAGCTGATTGGAGTTAGGTAGAGCGTTGATTAAGTATGAGGACTTACACTGGTGAGGACTTACACTGGTGAGGTCTTACACTGGTGAGGACTTACACTGGTGAGGACTTATACTGGTGAGGTCTTACACTGGTGAGGTCTTACACTGGTGAGGTCTTACACTGGTGAGGTCTTACACTGGTGAGGACTTATACTGGTGAGGTCTTACACTGGTGAGGTCTTACACTGGTGAGGACTTATACTGGTGAGGTCTTACACTGGTGAGGACTTATACTGGTGAGGTCTTACACGGGTGAGGTCTTACACGGGTGAGGTCTTACACTGGTGAGGTCTTACACTGGTGAGGTCTTACACTGGTGAGGTCTTACACTGGTGAGGTCTTACACTGGTGAGGACTTACACTGGTGAGGTCTTACACTGGTGAGGACTTACACTGGTGAGGACTTACACTGAGATACATTTCAATCCGGAGAGAGTAGCTGCAGATATGAGAGAGAGCTCACCCCCCATGTGACCGTTACACAACACAGCAGCACATCTGTCAGCGTGGCGTCTGAGCAGCAGCGCTGCGTGATGTGTTGATAAGGAATCCGCTCGACATAAAGTTTATTATATAAAAGACTTCAGCGTCGATTTACAAGCTCTGCAGAAGCTTGAAGAGAGAAAGCTCACTCCCCCCCCCACCGACCACCCCGCCCCCCCCCACCAAGTGTGTGCGTCCAGAGGCAGGAAGTGTGACTCGGCCCCGGGGCGTCCGAGCGGGAAGAGAGAGAGGTCAGATCGATACCTGATGGACAGAGCTGTGGAGGGCGAGATGTGACGAAGGTGTTCACGCTTCAGTGTCTCCTGCGGTCAGTCATCATTAGACAGGAGGACAAAGGTTCGGGGGAGAGGGGGAGAAAAGTGGAGAGGGAGGAGGAGGGGGAGAAAAGTGGAGAAGTTGGAGAAACTTGGTGTGTCTGCTTCCACGGGTGTAATATAACTTAAGTACATTTTCTCCAGTCATAGACGGAATTTATAACTAAAGTTAACAGTAGCTAAAGGAACTATAGTAACTAGTAACTAGAGTAACTAGTAACTAAAGGAACTAGTAACTCAAGGAACTAGTAACTAGAGTACCTAGTAACTTGAGTAACTAGTAACTCAAGAAACTAGTAACTCAAGAAACTAGTAACTCAAGAAACTAGTAACTAAAGGAACTATAGTCACTAGTAACTTGAGTAACTAGTAACTAAAGGAACTAGTAACTCAAGGAACTAGTAACTCAAGGAACTAGAAACTTTAGGAACTATAGTAACTAAAGGAACTATAGTAACTAGTAACTTGAGTAACTAGTAACTAAAGGAACTAGTAACTCAAGGAACTAGTAACTAAAGGAACTATAGTAACTAGAGTAACTAGTAACTAGTAACTCAAGGAACTAGCAACTCAAGGAACTAGTAACTAAAGGAACTATAGTAACTAAAGGAACTATAGTAACTAGTAACTTGAGTAACTAGTAACTAAAGGAACTAGTAACTCAAGGAACTTGAGTAACTAGTAACTTGAGTAACTAGTAACTTGAGTAACTAGTAACTTGAGTAACTAGTAACTCAAGGAACTATAACTAGTAACTAAAGGAACTAGTAATTAAATGAACTAGTAACTAGTAACTAAAGCTGTCAGATGAATGTAGCGGAGTAACTAAAGTAACTAGTAACTAGAGTAACTAGTAACAAAAGGAACTAGTAACATGTTTCTTTTGTTTTTAATAACAGACCCTCATGAAGTTTTTTTAATTTTTTTTAGTGGTCTATAAATCTGCTGCTGTTCGTTCAGCGGCCAATGAACAGTCGCCTCGGGGGAGTAGGATTTGCCTGACCAGACAAGTGAAACCCCCCCAGCGTTGAACCTTGCCCCCCCCCCAGCGTTGAACCTTGCCCCCAGCGTTGAACCTTGCCCCCCAGCGTTGAACCTTGCCCCCCAGCGTTGAACCTTGCCCCCAGCGTTGAACCTTGCCCCCTACCCCCCAGCGTTGCCCCCCCCCCCGTGTTTGTGTGTTATCCCTCTCCCCGTTAGCATGAGTCCCGACTCTGTCCTCATCTCTTATGATGGAACGAAGGAAGGCGTGAGTCTGCTCCCCGTTCATCTTCTCTTCATCAGAAACTCATATTTTACATCTTTTCTTCACCGGCTGCGCTGTAGAAACTCATATTTTACATCTTTTCTTCACCGGCTGCGCTGTAGAAACTCATATTTTACATCTTTTCCATTTATTCATGACTTCTCCGTGGCTGCAGACGGATGCCATGTCACCGAGACACACGGAGGAAAGAAGCCATTTCACATCGACGCACCCGGCTGGATGAAAGGGCCTATTTGGTTGTCTCGCTGTCCTCCCCCCCTCAGACGAGGAATATGAATGGAGGGACAGATGTAAGCACAGGAGCAGATATAAAGACCCCCCTCTACTTGTTCTGCCCTTCTGGTCTCTCGTCAGTATTGGATCCTTAACAAAGGTGAAGCTTTCCAGGCCTGATGCTGCCGTCACACCACTCCACGGCTGGACCAGGAGCCTGTTGCTTTCAATACAACACAATCTCAACGTGTCAAATATGACAAAATAACAACCGCTGGGTGGTCTTTAGAAGCCGGCGTGGACGATGATGAAAAGTTATTTCCATTCTCAGAGGAGGGAGAGACGAGAGAGAGAGAGAGAGAGAGAGAGAGAGAGAGAGAGAGAGAGAGAGAGAGAGAGAGAGAGAGAGAGAGAGAGAGACAGAGAGAGAGAGACAGAGAGACAGAGAGACAGAGAGAGAGAGGGGGAGACAGAGAGAGAGAGAGAGGGGGAGGGGGAGAATTATTATTTTTGTCCCTTTTTTCAATGTTTGTCACTTTTTTTGACGTTTAACACTACGTAACACTAACTTATTAACTTTAGTTTACAGTTATTTTTGGAATTTATGGTCAATAAACCTCATTTATAGGAAATTATACCTAATGTTTGAGTTAGAAAAGCAGAAATTAGGAATTATTGAGACTAAAATTAAAGGAATGGATGTTGATGATAATCACAGACTGGAATATGTCAACTTTTACTCTCAATACTATTTCAAAAACACTTCAATTTGGTTTCAAATGCTATAAAATTGAATAAGATGCCCCAAAATTAATGAAAGTAGAGATTACAGTATTAGGGGACCACTAAGGTCTATATAAAGAGACTTCAGATACAGTATTAGGGACCACTAAGGTCTATATAAAGAGACTTCAGATACAGTATTAGGGACCACTAAGGTCTATATAAAAGAGACTTCAGATCCAGTATTAGGGACCACTAAGGTCTATATAAAGAGACTTCAGATACAGTATTAGGGACCACTAAGGTCTATATAAAAGAGACTTCAGATCCAGTATTAGGGACCACTAAGGTCTATATAAAGAGACTTCAGATACAGTATTAGGGACCTCTAAGGTCTATATAAAGAGACTTCAGATACAGTATTAGGGGACCACTAAGGTCTATATAAAGAGACTTCAGATACAGTATTAGGGGACCACTAAGGTCTATATAAAGAGACTTCAGATACAGTATTAGGGGACCACTAAGGTCTATATAAAGAGACTTCAGATACAGTATTAGGGACCACTAAGGTCTATATAAAGAGACTTCAGATACAGTATTAGGGACCACTAAAGTCTATATAAAGAGACTTCAGATACAGTATTAGGGACCACTAAGGTCTATATAAAGAGACTTCAGATACAGTATTAGGGACCACTAAGGTCTATATAAAGAGACTTCAGATACAGTATTAGGGACCACTAAGGTCTATATAAAGAGACTTCAGATACAGTATTAGGGACCACTAAGGTCTATATAAAAGCATCCAAAGAACACCATGTTATGGGACCTTTAACTTCTCCCCGACCCCCTCCCTACGAGGACCTCCACCCTCTTATACAGCAGCAGTCAACGTGCTGCAGACAGTAATAAATACCTGGAATACTTCCAGATTACAGCGCTTTACTTTCCACAGCTCTATGAGCAAATGGTTCATGAGATCAGCATTAATAAGAGTCTGTGTCAGTGGGGGGGCGAGGCCACTGTGGGTGCACGGATCAGCCCCCGACTCATCAGTCTTCTGCAGGTTTTAAGTGAACCCTGCTGATTCTGATTAGCCCTGCATTTAATGAACTAAATGCCCCAAAACCGCCCTGAGGGACCCACACAAAGTTCCTTATTAAATATTTTGCATTAACTCTGCTGCAGAGGCTATATGGAGAGCATATTCAATCTCTAGGTAACTCCTGTTGAATCATTAATGCAGAGGGGCGCTGAGTTTGAGCTGAGGGTCTGACAAATCCTACGCGTGGGACCACAGTCGCTGAACCCTCTGAATACTGCATGTACACATTCTCATTTATTGGGAGAGGTCGCTGTATGAGGTCTCTTCATCTCTCTCCTCTCTAACGCGACGTCACCCAGACAAATGCAACAGTATCTAAGCTGGAAATTACACCTGTGCAGAAAACGTTAACGGAAGACTTTCGGCGTGATGATACTTTGTGAGTGTCCATCACAGCGACTCGTGCGCTGCTTTCATTAACCTCGGCTCGTGAGGAGCCGGGAGACACGCAGCGTGACAGGAAGACAATGAGAGCCGGTGTGTGTCGGGGAAGGTAAATCTCTGCAGCCCAACTTTAATAAGATCCATTTAATATTAATGTACATTCTGCACTTCACTGACGCCCACGCAGCCGCATTCATGAGCACAGGAAGCAATGCTCGTTTACAAAAATGTGATCCTTTTAATCAATTCGTGGGCTTTTATTGTCTGTATTTCTCTTTTTAATCGAGTGTTCTTGTCTGCGTGAAGCGACGTGCTGACGAGCCCGCAGACAGCTGGTAGTAACGTACGGCTGGAACTGGGCGTCAAAACGCACGCCGAGGTAACTTGTTTTGGGCTTTTTGGGCCTTTATTTATGACAGGACAGCTTAGAGATGACGGGGGGGGGATGACATGCAGCAAAGGGTCAAAGGTCGGAGTCAAACCCGCTGCCTCGAGGACCGAGCCTCTGTATATGGACGCGCGCTACCAGGTGAGCTACCCAAGAGCCCGGCAGACACATGTTGAGCAACACAGGAGAATAAAAACGTCTTTACAGAAAGATATCAACCCTCATGTTGTCTTCATGTTGTCTTCATGTTGTCCTCATGTTGTCCTCATGTTGTCCTCATGTTGCCCTCATGTTGTCCTCATGTTGTCCTCATGTTGTCCTCATGTTGCCCTCATGTTGTCCTCATGTTGTCTTCATGTTGCCCTCATGTTGTCCTCATGTTGTCCTCATGTTGCCCTCATGTTGTCCTCATGTTGTCCTCATGTTGTCCTCATGTTGCCCTCATGTTGTCCTCATGTTGTCTTCATGTTGCCCTCATGTTGTCCCCATGTTGCCCTCATGTTGCCCTCATGTTGTCCTCATGTTGTCTTCATGTTGCCCTCATGTTGTCCTCATGGTGTCCTCATGGTGTCTTCATGTTGTCCTCATGTTGCCCTCATGTTGTCCTCATGTTGTCCTCATGTTGTCTTCATGTTGCCCTCATGTTGCCCTCATGTTGTCTTTATGTTGTCTTTATGTTGTCTTTATGTTGCCTTCATGTTGTCCTCATGTTGTCCTCATGTTGCCCTCATGTTGCCCTCATGTTGTCCCCATGTTGCCCTCATGTTGTCTTCATGTTGTCCTCATGTTGTCCTCCAATAGTTTGTGAATTGCATACTATTTCTGGTAAAATAATAAAGTATACTAGCATATTACAGCATTCTACTGTAAAGTCATATCCAGTATTATTATTTACAGTGTGATGGGGCAGAGAACGCAGCAGCAGGACACACAGAGCTAATAAATCACTTCCTGTTCTTTCAGCTGCCACACAGAGCTACCAGCTGTTCAGCAGGGAGAGGATTTCCTTTAGTTATTAGTTTCTTTAGTTACAGTTACTATAGTTACTGGTTCCTTTAGTTACTAGTTCCTTTAGTTATTAGTTCCTTTAGTTGCCAGTTACTATAGTTACTAGTTCCTTTAGTTATTAGTTACTTTAGTTAGCAGTTACTATAGTTACTAGTTATATATATATATATATATATATATATATATATATATATATATTTTATTATAAATATATTTATATATATTTTATTATAAATATATTTTCTTTCAAATATATTTTCTTTCAAATATATTTTATTATAAATATATTTTATTAGAAATATATTTTATTATATGTGGTATAAGTACTTTTCCCCGCGGGCGAAGCAGCCTCAGAACATTAGCATGGAGCCAGATTACTGACCAGTGTTGGTGGTATAAACACGCCTGAGACCAGAGAGACGACAGCGGTCGCCGCGGCGACGGCACCGGGTCACGGCCGACCTGTAATCAGGCTCACCTCTAGTGACGCTGTCGTCATGGATGCAGCGCCGCACGGGCTCTGTCCACGCCGCCGAGACGCCAGCTCGCACACTTAGCTCACACTATTATTAAAGAAAATGGAACATTTGTTGCTGTGTCTCCTGCAATCTTCTTCTGCATTTTGCATTTTGCACCAGCCCCCCCCCTCGCATTTCTCTTCACACTGTTGGACGTTGCTGTAATTTCTACAGTTACTTACCACAAAATGCCCAGTGAAATACCATAATGTTCATTATTGTAATAAGCATTGCATTATGGGTATTAACATTTCATCTACAGTGATTTACTGATATTTTGAATTTGCAGCATACCTATACTTAATATTCTTATATTTTCATATTTTGTGCGACACTGTGAAGGTTTTGCTTCAGTCTCGTTGCCCAGGTACTGCACATGTGTATAATGACAGTAAAGGCTTTCTATTCTATCTGTCTGTCTGTGATGGGGGAGAGAATAAGAAGGAGGATTTTTTTAAGAGCGGATGATTACAAACCATAAAGTCCTGCAGAGGAATGGCTGTGTGTGGAGGCTTCCTGGACTATAATGACAGTAGATTATCAGAATCAGAAGAGGAATGGGGACAGTTTCAGCTGAAGGAGGAAAAATCTCTGACTCACAGAACAATGATGAAAGAATAACTCAAACGCGGGAGGAGAGAAATAGATTGTAACGAGGAAAACTAGATGAAGGCAGTGAGCGGTGGAGAGAGATAAAGGGAGATTGAATCTCCTCCTCAGTGATTTTCTTCGCTGTATGCCTCCGCTGGCTAGGTCAGCAGTCTCTGTAATGAATGAATGGATATTTTGGATCGTTTCTCATGTTGCTTTTCTTTCCTCCGCGTGCATTTGCACATTTCACACCCTTAGTTGCAGCCTGTGACTGCGGCTCGGCGGCGTCGTGGTCGGGGAGCTGCTCCTAACTCGCCCCCCGTCGTGGTCGGGGAGCTGCTCCTAACTCGCCCCCCGCCGTGGTCGAGGAGCTGCTCCTAACTCGCCCTCCGTCGTGGTCGACGAGCTGCTCCTAACTCGCCCCCCGCCGTGGTCGAGGAGCTGCTCCTAACTCGCCCTCCGTCGTGGTCGACGAGCTGTTCCTAACTCGCCCCCCCGTCGTGGTCGGGGAGCTGCTCCTAACTCGCCCCCCGTCGTGGTCGGGGAGCTGCTCCTAACTCGCCCCCCGCCGTGGTCGGGGAGCTGCTCCTAACTCGCCCTCCGTCGTGGTCGGCGAGCTGCTCCTAACTCGCCCCCCGTCGTGGTCGGGGAGCTGCTCCTAACTCGCCCCCCGTCGTGGTCGGGGAGCTGCTCCTAACTCGCCCCCCGTCGTGGTCGGGGAGCTGCTCCTAACTCGCCCCCCGCCGGGGTCGGGGAGCTGCTCCTAACTCGCCCCCCGTCGGGGTCGGGGAGCTGCTCCTAAATCCCCCGTCGTGGTCGGGGAGCTGCTCCTAACTCGCCCCCCGTCATGGGCGGGGAGCTGCTCCTAACTCGCCCCCCGTCGGGGTCGGGGAGCTGCTCCTAACTCGCCCCCCGCCGGGTCGGGGAGCTGCTCCTAACTCGCCCCCCGTCGGGGTCGGGGAGCTGCTCCTAAATCCCCCCCCGTCGTGGTCGGGGAGCTGCTCCTAACTCGCCCCCCGTCATGGGCGGGGAGCTGCTCCTAACTCGCCCCCCGTCGGGGTCGGGGAGCTGCTCCTAACTCGCCCCCCGTCGTGGTCGGGGAGCTGCTCCTAACTCGCCCCGTCGTGGGCGGGGCTGCTCCTAACTCGCCCCGTCGGGTCGGGAGCTGCTCCTAACTCGCCCCCCGTCGTGGTCGGGGAGCTGCTCCTAACTCGCCCCCCGTAAGGCGGTGACGAGGTTTATGAGGGTAATTGGGTAGGGGTCTGCCTCTTTTACTCGTCCTACAGTCAGCCGGGTGAGCGCCATGTGTGTGGCCGGGTCAGATTGTGTCTCCAAGTCCATAAAATATCTTTTATATGTGTGCATGACCAGAAATACTCATCCAGCCTTCCCACAGGAGCGTGGGTCCACTCA
>JABXJD010000143.1:697500-785000 GCA_013375575.1 Percina caprodes | reverse complement strand
ATCTCACATGATGACGTCCCCTCCACCCACAGACCCCCCCACCCCTCGTCCCCTCCACCCACAGACCCCCCCACCCCTCGTCCCCTCCACCCACAGACCACCTCACCCCTCGTCCCCTCCACCCACAGACCACCCCACCCCACAGACCCCCACCCCTCGTCCCCTCCACCCACAGACCACCCCACCCCTCGTCCCCTCCACCCACAGACCACCCCACCCCTCGTCCCCTCCACCCACAGACCCCCCCACCTCTCGTCCCCTCCACCCACAGACCCCCCCACCCCTCGTCCCCTCCACCCACAGACCCCCCCCCCCTCGTCCCCTCCACCCACAGACCCCCCACCCCTCGTCCCCTCCACCCACAGACCCCCCACCCCTCGTCCCCTCCACCCACAGACCCCCCCACCCCTCGTCCCCTCCACCCACAGACCCCCCCACCCCTCGTCCCCTCCACCCACAGACCACCCCACCCCTCGTCCCCTCCACCCACAGACCCCCCACCCACAGACCACCCCCACCCCTCGTCCCCTCCACCCACAGACCCCCCCCACCGGCCCCTTTCAGTGGCAGCTCACCACTCAAGGCTTCACACAATAATGTTTATTTTTTTAAATATTAATACTTTCATGCATTTTTAACCCCACCTTTATCTAAAGAGGGGGTAGTATTCATGTGCAGTGATACTTAAAATGTAGGTTAACACTGAATGAGTATTCTTGTGTATAACGTTATATGTGTATCGTTAGTCTTATGTAAAAACAAACCTATGGAGGATTTGTGATATAACACTTGTACTTTATATAGCTTAGCACCGCCCAGGAGGATTGTGATTGGTTTTAAAGAAAGGCCAATAAACCAGAGCACGTTGCTGGCCCATCCAGGGATGTGGACTAGCCAGACCCTCCTCCGCTCTGCAACATGTGGATGGTCTGGCAAAGCGAGTCTCGTCCTTCTTAACCCTCATGTTGTCTTCCCGTCAACCATTATCACATGCGGTCCGTTTTCAACGTTGGGGGTGCTTTTTTGATGTTTTTTCAAAGTTATTTGATATTTCTAATGTTGATATTTTCAGCGCTTATTTCGGCCCATTTTTTGTGATAAAAAAACTGAAAACAGGTCAAATTTGACCCGAGGACAACATGAGGGTCAACCTAAATCTCTCAAATTTGTGTTTTTCCTGTCTTTATGAAAGACTAAAGTGTGTGCGTATTTGGCGGGTGGGTGGGGGGGGGGGGGTTTAAGTGTCTTTTCCTCAAGAAAATGTGACATTTTTCAATGAATACACTTCCCAACACATCGTGTCTTCTGTGAGATTTGGTCTCCTCTGGGTCATGTTTTCTTTGGGGCTCAGATAATAAACACATAACACTCAAAAAGCTTCAAGTCCAAACTCTGAGCGTTAATAGTAACAACAGATCAGAGCAAATCTTCTCCATTAATCCCTCAGTATCCTGTTAAATCCATCCTGCACCACCCACCTTTCATCCTCCCATTTTAGGTCCAATTTCCAGTAATTTCTCACAGCTGACTCCCCCGTGTTTCACCTCTTCCTCCGAACGGATCACCTCCTCCTCTCCATCTAATGGAGCCAGCTGAAGAGTTTATGTTGAAACTTATGATAATGTCCGTGAAAAAAGATTTCAGTACGAGAAGTGTGTGTGTGTGTGTGTGTGTGTGTGTGTAAATATAAAAAGATGCACTGACACATGCATTAATTATAAGCTCCAAACACATGAGATAAGACAACACGCCGCCAGGTATTCTATCAGGTGTGCGTTCGTGTTTCATCTTTATCTGCAGTTTCTGGACAGGAATTAATAGTGTTTGTTGGCGTTTGTTCTCCGTCTTGATAGATCTCAGTGTGGTTAATAACACTGGCAACCACTTTCATTTCCGTCCTGATGCTGGCTAACCTTAATGGATGACTTTTATGTGCTCTGTGCAGTAATCTGAAATTAATGGCTATCATCATTTAATGCTTTTTTTTTCAGGCTTCCTTTGAGTTTGCCAGTGTGTCTCGGTTGGTGACGGCTCATATGTCTGTGTGTGTGTGTGTCTGTGTGTCAGGGTGTGTGTGCGTGCGTGTGTGTGTGTGTGTGTGTGTGTGTGTGTGTGTGGATTCAAAATGGGACTTTAGTGCATTTGCAAGACCTGCAGGATGTCTGTACGGATCGATTATCTCATGATGTTGATTTACAGCACGGTCCTGTTGGTCCGCAGACTTTATGTTGTCTACATGTTCATCCTGGAGCTGAGGAAGCTTTTATATTCTGGTGTCTTGTGGTAAATAAATAACCGGCATTAATTCATATTTAAAGCTTCAGTGCGTAACTTTTTGATATTAATGAACGTCCGTTACATTCAAGCGTCGCCAAATGAGTTGCTACAAAGCTAATTAAGACTCTCAGCTCCACACAACTCTCTCTGGATGTTAAGAAGATTGTGTCTTGCAACTTTTGCGCGCAGAAACCACGATGTTCACGAGTGAATATCGTGAACATCGTGTTTTTTTAATCCTACGTGTCCTCCTTGGTTACTAGCAACTGCTAGCTTTAAAACCTATAATAACCTAAAAAGAAAAAAGTGATAAGCATCTGATTTAAGTTGCGTTCTGATAACTCTGACACTGTTTGACCTTTTGATATCAGGAACATGTGGTCCAGGCTCTGGTTCAACAAGATCTTGTGGTCAAGGCTCCAGTTCAACAGGAACATGTGGTCCAGGGCCCAGTTCAACAGGTTCATGTGGTCCAGGGCCCAGTTCAACAGGAAAATGCGGTCCAGGCCCCGGTTCATCAGGAACATGTGGTCCAGGCCCTGGTTCAACAAGATCTTGTGGTCAAGGCTCCAGTTCAACAGGAACATGTGGTCCAGGGCCCAGTTCAACAGGTTCATGTGGTCCAGGGCCCAGTTCATCAGGAACTTGTGGTCAAGGCTCCAGTTCAATCTTTTTTTGCAAGCTTTCCTCACTCTCACCTGGTCCCAACGCACTGACGCTCGGTCTGGGGTCTTCAGGGTCAGACAACGACACACAAAGCACCCTTTAGTGTCCGTATGGGATGCAACGAGAGAACAGCAGCGACTCAACCGCAACAGAGACAATGGTAGGGAGTCGTATTAAAGACACAGTAGGATTAAAAATCTGGGGTGCAGACATGATAACCTTGGTTAGTTTGCAGGGACCCGGGCTCCATTCAGCCCGAGATTATTTCTTCTGGGAGCCGGGTCAATCCTAAACGGGATAGATAAGCACATAAGAAGCTGGATCCAGACTAGTTTAATGGCAGATTATTTTAAGAGGATGAAGAATGAAGGAGCGGGCTGGTTGGATGGGTCGGTGGGCCAGGAACTGGGGAAAGTACGTGAGCTTCCTGCTGTGGGAGGGACTGTATGATGGGCCAATGGAGTCATTTATACATATGTATATTTGGTTTATTGTCTATTTTGTTACTGTTTTGTTGAATGGTCTGGAATAATGTAGTTAACGTGTCATCTTTTCTTCATCTTTGTCTGGGTGGGTGATGATGACGGAAGGGGGATTTGTTCATATGTTTGTATCTTGTTAAAACAATAAAAATCACATCAGACTATACAACTCCTCACTCAGGGGGAGGAGGAAATAGGGCAGAGAGGACAATACACACACACACACACACACATACACATACACACACACACATACACACATACATACACAGACACACATACATACACACACACACACACACACACACATACATACCCAGACTTGCACTGACACTTTTTGACTATAATATTTATGGTTAATGTCCTTTTACAGCCGAATGTTCATTATTATTATTATTATTATTATTATTATTATTATTATTACTGTTATTGTTTTTCTCTATACTTTCTTTTACTGTATTTCTTGCAAAAACTGATGCTGGAATTTCAATTTCCTTGTGGGAGTCATCCCAAAAGGATTAATAAAGAGAAGTCTAAGTCTAAAATAGCTCCGACATGCGGCCCGTTGCTCTCTCCCCTTTCACATCTTCAGCTGTCCTATATGATAAATGCCCAAAATATAATCCATACTTTTAAAAGATTGAAAATCTGTGTAAGAAGGCAGGTTGGGGTGGTGGTCAAACCGCACAAGGCTTTCACCCCGGAGACCGGGGTTTCTGTTCCATTCTGGTCCTGTATGTCCCTTTAACGTACGTCTTTTATCCCTACGGACAATCTTTCCCTAGCGCTAAGTGGTTGTACCCTGCATGTTGAAACATTACACCCAAGGGGTCCAGACCCAGAGCCAAGCGGGCCCCCAGAGCCAAGCAGGTCCCCAGAGCCAAGCAGGTCCCCAGAGCCAAGCAGGTCCCCAGAGCCAAGCGGGCCCCCAGAGCCAAGCGGGCCCCCAGAGCATCAGAAAAGCGACCAAGGGGCCCTGACCAAGCTTGGGTTGTTTTTGACAATTTTGTGACAGCCCCCCCCCCCCTTTACATGCTCACTGAGCAGTACAGGCCCGGTACACAGAGCTGCTGTGGAGAACACTCATCTCTTCTCTTAAAGTCCATTTGCAATTGCTTTGATAAAACTCACAGGACAGTTTTCTGAAGATTAAATGATGAGGAGGTCTTGGGGGGATCCTTTGTTGTGGCTTCCTGCAGACAGCTGGATGTCCGTGATCACGTTGGTTCTTTGTGTTCTGGCCAGGAGAACACACCTCAGGAGATTTCAGCGTGCTCTAGAGCCCAAAAAAACTCATGTATGCGACATGCTGTGAAGACTGGGAGTAACCTTTACGACCCGCATGTCTGCTCTGAGCAAGAAAAATCAATTAGACACACAGTTCATTGCTTTAAAAACATACTGTATAGTCTGACTTTGTGAGTTTCATCTTTTCAAAAATTCACTTGTAATTTTCCATAATCACTCTGAACTCACACATGCACTGACTTCACTTCACACCCCCCCCCTCTTTATTCTGCGCTACTTACATTTTATATTTTTATAACTCTGTGTTGACACTGTAAAGGTTTTGCTTCAATCTCATTTCACAAGTACTGCACTTGTGTATAATGACGATAAAGGCTTTCTATTCTATTCTATTGATAAATATAGACCGTAACACATGTTCTCAGAGCCAGATGCACATCAATAAAGAAGTGGTAGTTCACATTAACTAAAGACAAACACAAGAAGCACGGTGAGAATCCGGCAGGCTGCCTCCAGTCAGACGCTGTCGGCCCTCAAACAGCTCCTCGGTAACACATATCGGTGAAGTTGCTCGCAGGCAGCGCATTCATACGCTCTGGAGACACTAATGGCAGCAGACAGAAAGCTGCTATTTTCTTCAGGAGCCTAACTGTGCAGGTGTAGTCAGCATGACCTGTAGGAGGAGGAGGAGGAGGAGGAAGGCAGGATGAGATGAGAAGACGTCAGCGGTGAGGAGAAGCACCCTCAGGTGTGATCACCTTCTGCTCAGAGGGGATAATGAAAGAGAGAAGAGGATGGAGCTGAAGGAAAGGAAGGAAATTGTTTTCCATGGTTCAAGGATTGGATTTTTTTTTCACGGTCAGAGATTGATGTCACATGTCAAAGGGATGAAGAGGAGGAGGAGAGAGGAAGACTTTAAGTCCTTAACTCTAAATGCCTAAGACACTTAGTTTCTTAGTCTCGCTTTGCCAGGCCGTCCTCCACAGCGCTGCACAGGAGGGTCTGGCTAGTCCACACCACAATCCTGGATGGGAGACAAACCTGCTCTGGTTTATTGGCATTTCATTAAACCAATCACAATCATCGTGGGTGGGGCTTAGCTCCGAACGCAGCGCTGGTTGCTAATGCTAAATAGCCTCCGGTAGGAACTTGTTTTGATGGAAAGTGCACGTAGGGAGGCGAGCTTTGGAATAAAAGGGCCGTCGAGTGTTTGATAAGAACAGAAAATAAATATATTTATGAATAGAAATATATGGTTAAAGCTTGGAGGATGTTTAGTAACTTTGGGATGTTTCCCGAATCGACCGTTATTTACAATTACAACACAAGCTAAGCAGAAAAAAACGAGCGGAACCGGAAGAATCACATTAATGAAAGGATATAGACTAGTTTCTTTGCTACTAAAACAGCCCATAACTGTTAAAATAACATACAGAATCATTTCGCATCTCTCCAGCGCTGTGGAGTAAGGTCTGGCTACACCACAGATGCATTCTGGGATGGGAGAAAAATCCTCTTGTATATTGGCATTTCTTTAAACCAATCCCAATTGTCCGAATGCAGCGACGGTTGCTAATGCTGCTAAATAGTCTCATGTGTGTGCAAACGGCATCGATTCTGCTTCTGAGGACAGATGTCTGAGGGAAGCAGAGGGGACAACGATGACAACCACTCAAGTTGAGAAACAGATAAAAACCTCCAGAGAAATGTGTAAGCAAAGTGTGACTCTGACCCTGAAGATGTGCAGCGTAAGCAGAAAGCATTTCCCCAAGATAGCTCGCCTCACCACACAGCAGCATGGATGGGTGGCCAGCAGCCGAGAGCAGCCGAGCTGCCCGAGAGCAGCCGAGCCGAGCTGCCCGAGAGCAGCCGAGAGCAGCCGAGCTGCCCGAGAGCAGCCGAGCCGAGCTGCCCGAGAGCAGCCGAGAGCAGCCGACCTCCCCGAGAGCAGCCGAGAGCAGCCGCTCGTGTAAATATCCACATCCCAAAATCAATTATGTGCTGCTGGCGCTGCTGAACGGCCCTCCAGCTCGTCCTGGAGATACACACTCCAACACACACTCGAAACACTCACCTGGTGGATCGATGGACTCGGGCTAAAAATATTCTCTTAACACCAGAAAGGCCAACGCTGCTGCAGCAGGAGAGCCGGGGGAAGTGAGCTCATGGACATTTAGATTTTAGATGCAGATGCATGATCCGCTGAGATACAGTTCATCTTGTCAACACTTCTTACTTTAACCCTCATGTTGTCCTCCCGGGTCAAAAACAGACAAAAATTTGACATTTTCGTCAGTTTTTCAGACTTTGTTTTTTAGTTTCCACTACCACCACCTTACTAGTTTTACTACTTTTTGGAATTCATGGTCAATAACGCTCATTTATATAGAATTATACATAATATTAGAGTTAAAAGAGCAGAAATTCTGAATTATTTTGACTAATAGTTAAGATCAGAAGAAGGAAAGTGATCAATTGTATTTGCAAAGAGCGTTGGAAGGAATCAAATCTCTTTTTGTGGTAATTTGGTTAAAAGAAACTCATATTTCAGATATAGATATTTATTAAAGGGACAGATTTGACCCGAGGACAACAGGAGGACACCAGGAGGACAACAGGAGGGGTAAAACCTCTCAGGAAAACAAAGTAACTCTGCTTTCTGCACAGAATAAAGAAAAGATGCAGCAATACCTTTTATATATATATATATATATATATATATATATATATATATATATATATATATATATATATTTATATGGTATATATACATATTTTAATGTTATTTATTTGTTATTGTCAGCCAGTGTTGGGCAAGTTACTTCCAAAATGTAATACATTATAGATTACTAGTTATGGTAATTAGTTATATTACAATATTACTGTCTCTGAATTGTAATACTTTACACTATTTTTGCATTACTTTTGAGTTACTTTCACCAAAACAACACGGGACGTTTGACTTTGCAGGTAGCTTGTGAATTTCACCACTGGATAAATAAAGTCTCCTCTTTATCCACTTTAATACAACATAGATTATTCATAATATTTTGTATAATTATTATGAATATGCTGAGTAAGGAAAAATGAAAATACTCAATTAAAAGTACCTTACAGCTGTTTGAAGCACGGCAGAGTTACTTTCCACGGATGATAAAATACGATGGTATTTACGTGTAGCAAGCCTTAACATTAATTACCGACTAACACCCCTAAATGTTAAATATTTCTTTCATCCATCATGTCGGTGGAACAGTTCGAGGTCCTGCTTCCTGATAAAAATATTAGGGCTGTGCCGATTTTATGAGTTTTCCATTTTCAAATCCAGGAATGGCAATTTTCACAATATTTGTTCTTTCCTCAGCCCGCCTACTTGCACACATCTAAAATTATATTGTGTGACTTATATTTGCAGCTAAAGACACAGGTTAACGTTAGCTTACCGGCTGGTAGCATGCAGCAAAAGACACATGTTAACGTTAGCTTCCTAGCTGGTAGCATGCAGCTAAAGACACATGTTAACGTTAGCTTACTTGCTGGTAGCATGCAGCGAAAGACACAGGTTAATGTTAGCTTCCTAGCTGGTAGCATGCAGCGAAAGACACATGTTAACGTTAGCTTACCGGCTGGTAGCATGCAGCTAAAGACACAGAGTAACGTTAGCTTACATGCTGGTAGCATGCAGCTAAAGACACAGAGTAACGTTAGCTTACATGCTGGTAGCATGTAGCTAAAGACACATGTTAACGTTAGCTTACCGGCTGGTAGCATGCAGCTAAAGACACAGAGTAACGTTAGCTTACATGCTGGTAGCATGTAGCTAAAGACACAGAGTAACGTTAGCTTACCGGCTGGTAGCATGCAGCTAAAGAGACAGGGTAACGTTAGCTTACCGGCTGGTAGCATGCAGCTAAAGAGACAGGGTAACGTTAGCTTACCGGCTGGTAGCATGCAGCTAAAGAGACAGGGTAACGTTAGCTTACCGGCTGGTAGCATGCAGCTAAAGACACAGGGTAACGTTAGCTTACCGGCTGGTAGCATGCAGCTAAAGAGACAGGGTAACGTTAGCTTACCGGCTGGTAGCATGCAGCTAAAGAGACAGGGTAACGTTAGCTCCTGCGGGATTCCATGGTGCATTAATGTGTCCCGGTCGAACTAACGGTGCATTCAAATGAACATCGTAAACTCTGAGGAACTCAAACTGTAAACGTACCCTTCTGCCATCTAGTCCCGGTTGAAATTTTCTTTTAATTATATCATGGATGTGATGAATCGTGACACCCCTACAGTGTGTGTGTGTGTGTGTGTGTGTGTGTGTGTGTGTGTGTGTGTGTGTGTGTGTGTGTGTGTGTGTGTGTGTGTGTGTGTGTGTGTGTGTGTGTGTATGTGGACGCTTTTATGCGATTACTCTCTGCAGAGATGGGGTCTGACATTTAACGATGTCACAGCGAACCCCCGAGCACAACGGCTACTTTCTAACAGGATAACATCCTTATTTGTTATTGGATTATTAACACACACACACACACACACACACACACACACACACACACACACACACACACACTTCTGATTGGTAATGTTCTCTTTCTTTACATTCACTACAAAAGAGTTGATAATATCACACCATATTGTTGTCCCTAGGAAGGGAATAAGTATAATTACATGAGTACATAACGTCCTGTATGATATATGTACAGTATAAAAATATAAATTTTCTAATATACTGACATTATGCAGTAATTATCAATACTATGAAGTATATATTAAAAATCTACTCAGTTCTGCCTTTCCCTTGCTTTTAGTATTCTGCCTAAATAAACACAAAAGGCACCATGAAAAAAAATAAACATTGAATATTATGTTATTTAAATGATTATAATTACATTTTAAAGTGCCATTTTCTACAGATTCTCTCTTTCAACAAAAAGTAAAACCTCCGAGTGTTTTTGGCGACATATCGCAATTATTCCGATATATGTATTGCCGCTGTTGATATTCCGATGACGCTTTATCGGGATTTATATATAAAAATGTCAACTAAAGTAAAGTAAATGTACTTGAGCTGCATATACATTGCTTGTGTCGCTGTCAGTCTGTCATGAGGACAACACGAGGGCGACACGAGGACAACATGAGGGACAACATGGGGACAACATGAAGACAACATGAGGGCAACATGGGGACAACATGAGGGCAACATGGGGACAACATGGGGACAACATGAGGACAACATGGGGACAACATGAGGGCAACATGAAGACAACATGGGGACAACATGAGCGCAACATGGGGACAACATGGGGGCAACATGAGGACAACATGAGGACAACATGAAGACAACATGAGGACAACATGAGGGCAACATGAAGACAACATGGGGACAACATGAGGACAACATGGGGACAACATGAGGGCAACATGAAGACAACATGAGGGCAACATGAGGGCAACATGAAGGCAACATGAGGACAACATGAGGACAACATGAAGGCAACATGAGGGCAACATGAGGACAACATGAGGACAACATGAGGACAACATGAAGGCAACATGGGGACAACATGAGGACAACATGAGGGCAACATGAGGACAACATGAGGACAACATGAGGGCAACATGAGGACAACATGAGGACAACATGAGGGCAACATGAGGACAACATGAGGACAACATGAGGACAACATGAGGACAACATGAGGGATAAATAATCCCATAGTGTTAATAACAGGTGTCTGGCTGTAATTTGTATTAAAACACTTATTTTCAACACTATGAATCATTTTACTTTAAGATTTCCTTTCATCTGCAGCCACCAGAGCCGTGATGTGTCCCCACCTCGGAGCCGGGACTGTGTATTATTCATGTTCCAGGAGCTCCGTGACGCCGATTCTTGTCAGTAAATCACTGTCACCCCGGGGTGACCTGGCACGTCCAGTCTACACCCCCGCCGCCATAAAGGCTCCACAGGCAGAGACAGACAGCCATGGTGTTTCCCTTTGTTGTTGCATTGGCTTTCCTGCGGAGCAGCTGACAGACACAAATCAGGACCCGGGACACACCACAGACCTGTTTGTGTTTCCCATTTCATGCGTGAATAAATAGTCGGATTATTGGGGAAATATCCCTTTATTTGAGCTCCTTAGAGGATAATTTCTGGGGTAAAAAACAACAAAATTGTGATGTCATTTTGTAAAATGTGAATGGTTTTGTAGTTTCTTAACCCTCATGTCCTCAGGTTGTCCTCTTGTTGTCCTCTTGTTGTCCTCATGTTGCCCTCATGTTGTCTTCATGTTGTCCTCATGTTGCCCTCATGTTGCCCTCATGTTGTCTTCATGTTGTCTTCATGTTGTCTTCATGTTGTCCTCAGGTTGTCCTCTTGTTGTCCTCATGTTGCCTTCATGTTGTCCTCATGTTGCCCTCATGTTGTCTTCATGTTGTCCTCATGTTGCCCTCATGTTGTCTTCATGTTGTCTTCATGTTGTCTTCATGTTGTCTTCATGTTGTCTTCATGTTGTCCTCAGGTTGTCCTCTTGTTGTCCTCAGGTTGTCCTCTTGTTGTCCTCATGTTGCCTTCATGTTGTCCTCATGTTGTCCTCAGGTTGTCTTCATGTTGTCTTCATGTTGCCCTCATGTTGTCTTCATGTTGTCTTCATGTTGCCTTCATGTTGTCCTCAGGTTGTCCTCTTGTTGTCTTCATGTTGTCCTCATGTTGTATTCATGTTGTCCTCATGTTGTCCTCATGTTGTCCTCATGTTGCCTTCATGTTGCCCTCATGTTGTCTTCATGTTGTCCTCATGTCACCCTCATGTTGTCCTCATGTTGTCCTCATGGTGTCCTCATGTTGTCCTCATGTTGTCTTCATGTTGTCCTCATGTCACCCTCATGTTGTCCTCATGTTGTCCTCATGTTGCCCTCATGGTGTCCTCATGTTGTCTTCATGTTGTCCTCATGTTGTCTTCATGTTGTCTCCATTTTGTCTTCATGTTGTCCTCATGTTATCTTTATGTTGCCCTCATGTTGCCCTCATGTTGTCCTCATGTTGTCCTCATTTTGTCCTCATGTCGCCCTCATGTTGTCTTCATGTTGTCTCCATTTTGTCTTCATGTTGTCCTCATGTTGTCTTCATGTTGTCTCCATGTTGTCTTCATGCTGTGATTATCATCAACATCCATTCCTTTAATTTTAGTCTCAATAATTCCTAATTTCTGCTTTTCTAACTCAATAAATTAGTGTTACGTAGTGTTGAACAAACACTGGGGACAAAAGCATCAAAAGTGATTAAAAAAAGGGACAAAAAAGTAAAAACACTGATAAAAAAGCTCAGAAAAAGTCGACAAACGTTGAAAGAAGTGACAAAAACATTGGGAAAAGTGAAATTTAATTTAATCAAATTTTAAATTTTGACTCAGAAAAACAAAAAGTTGCAACGGGAAGACAACTCGAGGGTTAAAGACGAGTTCTTCTGTTGTCTCTAGGTCCAGATGGAGGTAGTCTCTGCACCACTGTGTGTGTCGATAGGCTGGAGGGGAGTGGTGGACGTTGGGTGGACCCGTCTGAGTTTTCATAGCACATGGCGATGGGGGAGGGGCTGATGCATGTGTTTGTGTACTAATGGTGCATTCAGTTGAACCTCGTCAACTGTGACAAACTATGAAAGTGCCCTTCTGCCGTCTAATCCCAGATGAAATCTCATTTTAATTGAATCGTGGATTTGAATGTGGAGTTAAATGTCTGTTTTTGTCAAAGGAGTCTGGTGTCTTTGAGGAGAGCAGAGATAACGGCTTCAGTTCCCCATAAAGGGCGTCTGGCAGCGAGGTAACGCGCTGAAAATACTCTAAATATAGTGTCCACTTAAACTGATAGAGATGTATTTAGGGGTCCAGAATGTGTTCAGCAGGACATCGCTTAGCTTCTACGTCGGGACTCCTGCCTGCGTCTCTTAACGGGGACACGCCGACCGCTGTCTCCTTTAGTCAACACACTCACTGCTGTTAGGGAGGTTTCTGGTCAGCAGGACAGGAACAGTTCTGGAGAGTGAGACATGTCGTCCTCATGGTGCCCTCATGTTGTCCTCATGTCGTCCTCATGTTGTCCTCATGTCGTCCTCATGGTGCCCTCAAGTTATCCTCATGTTGTCCTCATGTTGTCCTCATGGTGCCCTCAAGTTGTCCTCATGTTGTCCTCATGTTGTCCTCATGTTGTCCTCATGGTGCCCTCATGTCGTCCTCATGGTGCCCTCATGTTGTCCTCATGTTGTCCTCATGTTGTCCTCATGTCGTCCTCATGGTGCCCTCATGTTGTCCTCATGTTGTCCTCATGGTGCCCTCATGTTGTCCTCATGTTGCCTTCATGTTGTCCTCATGGTGCCCTCATGTTGTCCTCATGTTGCCCTCATGTCGTCCTCATGTTGTCCTCATGTTGTCCTCATGTTGTCCTCATGTTGTCCTCATGTCACGTATTCATGGCTTTTGTTTTTTCTGGCTTTCTGTGTGAGACTTGTATGGTTCTGTATGTACACACACACACACACATATACATACACACACACACACACACACACACACATACATACACACACACACACACACACACACACAGCTTTAGCTAATATACTAGGCCTATAGCAAAGCTGATTAGTTAGTAATCACATACATACAGTACCGGATGCTTCAGTCAAGCAAAGGTCTATCGTAAAAGAAGTGCATTTGAAAAACATGCAGCTGCAAACTCAGTCACACACACACACACACACACACACACACACACACACACACACACACACACACACACACACACACACACACACACACACACACACACACACACACAGTCCAAAACACTTTGATACAACACTAGTTGTTATGGCTCAGCCTGGAGGGTCCCGTGAGTGAGGGACTCAATGCAATCTTTATGACCCGGCAGCTTGAATATGTAATCCGGCTGAATTATTCACGTCATGTTTGCCTCTCGAGTCGTGCCGAGTGCTCTCAGATGTGATCTACAGCGACCGGGTCCGGGTCCCTGTAACACGCACATAGGTACACAGTGATGGCACCGGGTGTGGGTTCAAGGGAAGGTACTGACTGGGGTTAACCCTCATGTTGTCCCCATGTTGTCTTCATGTTGTCCCCATGTTGTCCCCATGTTGTCCCCATGTTGTCTTCATGTTGTCCTCATGTTGTCCTAATGTTGTCTTCATGTTGCCCTCATGTTGTCTTCATGTTGTCCTCATGTTGTCCTCATGTTGTCCTCATGTTGTCCTCATGTTGTCTTCATGTTGCCCTCATGTTGTCTTCATGTTGTCCTCATGTTGTCCTCATGTTGTCCTCATGTTGTCCTCATGTTGTCTTCATGTTGTCTTCATGTTGTCCTCATGTTGTCCTCATGTTGTCCTCATGTTGTCCTCATGTTGTCTTCATGTTGTCCTCATGTTGTCCTCATGTTGTCCTCATGTTGTCTTCATGTTGTCCTCATGTTGTCCCCATGTTGTCCTCATGTTGTCCTCATGTTGTCCTATATCAATGTTCTTTTTAATTCCCCAAAATAACATGATTGATTCCACACAACGCTCTTTGCCAAGTACAAATCTCTACTTTCATTAATTTTGGGGCGTCTTATTCAATTTTATAGCATTTGAAACCAAATTGAAGTGTTTTGAAATAGTATTGAGAGTAAAAGTTGACATATTCCAGTCTGTGATTATCATCAACATCCATTCCTTTAATTTTAGTCTCAATAATTCCTAATTTCTGCTTTTCTAACTCAAACATTAGGTATAATTTCCTATAAATGAGGTTAATTGACCATAAATTCCAAAAATAACTGTAAAACTAAAGTTAATAAGTTAGTGTGAAACGTCATATATATATATATATATATATATATATATATATATATATATATATATATATATATATATATATATATTGCAAGTTCTAAGCGCTGCCACCCAGCAGCCTGGTGTGCAGCCCCTGCTCAATCCGTACGGGGGGGTCGCAGCCGCCTCTTATTTCAATGCAAACACAGGCTAGTCAGAAAGCCCTGCCAGTCACAACCATGTCTAATATTTTCAGAAACATGGGGGATCATAGCCCCGGTCGGCCTGTTGCATAAAGCCATCGAACACCTGTTTTCTTTCTTTGTCACATTTGGAAGTGGCTCGGTAACATTAACAGACGGGGGGTCTAATGATGGGAAGCCAGAAAAGAAAAGGGAAAGGAGGCGCTGGGATGGTCAGACTCCAAAGGAAAAGAAGGGATTGTGTTGCTGTGCTGTGTGTTGTTCATTCAGACAACATATGAGCATTCAACACCCCCCCCCCCCATCTCCCCCCCACCCCCTGCTGGATTACAGCCTCTTGCCTTTTTACAGCTTACGGTCAGCTCTGTGTGTTGCTATGGTTACTGGACACAAACCAACCAGCCGACAGTTTTGCAGGGCTGCGGTAGAGATGCATGGCCAAAAGAAAATCAACACTTTTGTCGAAGGCTTTTAATCAATGCTTTTTTAAAGTTTTTCTCACATCTTTGTCCCTTTTTTTTTTAACACTTTTGATGCTTTTTTTTTCAATGTTTGCCACTTTTTTGACGTTTAACACTACGTAACACTAACCTATTAACTTTAGTTTTACAGTTATTTTTGGACTTTATGGTCAATAAAGCTCATTTATAAGAAATTATACCTAATGTTTGAGTTAGAAAAGCAGAAATTAGGAATTATTGAGACTAAAATTAAAGGAATGGATGTTGATGATAATCACAGACTGGAATATGTCAACTTTTACTCTCAATACTATTTCAAAAACACTTCAATTTGGTTTCAAATGTTATAAAATTGAATAAGACGCCCCAAAATTAATGAAAGTAGAGATTTGTACTTGGCAAAGAGCGTTGTGTGGAATCAATCATGTTATTTTGGGGAATTAAAAAGAACATTGATATAGGACAACATGAGGACAACATGAGGACAACATGAGGACAACATGGGGACAACATGAAGACAACATGAAGACAACATGAGGACAACATGAGGACAACATGGGGACAACATGAAGACAACATGAGGACAACATGAGGGTGAAACATTAGGGTCGTTTCGAGAGGAGCTGCTTCTCGCCTGTAAAGTGAGAGCAGGCGGCGGCGTTTGTTCTGTGAAGTTAAAGCAAAGTCTCCGTCCCTGTCCCCTGCAGTATCTGATGACTTGTAACTTGAATCAGGTTCTGTTCAAATCAAACACTGTTGATGCACCAATGCAACGGTTAATGATTCACATTTTAGTGGAAGGATGGAGGGAACTTTGAAAGTGATGTTAATGTGGAAAAGTGACTAGTGGGTAAGACTTTAGACTATATGTTACCTAACATGTGACCTAACAGGATGTCCTACATAAAGTACGTCTAAAGTACGGGTTAGGTCTCTCTCAGAGCTTGTAAATGGACGCTGAATCTTTGATATAATAAACTCTATAATCAGGAAACCGTGTCAGGCGGCTTCCTTGTCAACACATCACCCAGCGTTGTGTTCAGACACCCCCGCCGACCTGGGACCTGATGTTGTCATGTACGATTTCCTTTAGTCCCATCATACCACAACATGCTGTTTCTGGAAATTCCACCACACTTACCAGGACATTTGGCGCCCTCATACATATACACATACATATCATATATCATGTGCACATATTGTACATTGGCTATCTTTAAAATGTTGTCATCATAATTCGAGGTGTTGCAGGATCATCCAGTGCTGCAGCTCTTGTCCGGTAACAGGGTTAATAACTGATACACGTACAAGTCTTTTCAGCATTTTATTGGTGTGACAATCCGTCCTGTTTCCAGCTGCAGGGATGTCAAGGGATTCATGAAGCATCGCTGAGCATCGTGACTGACAGAGACAAACGAAGTCAAGCTTAATATGTGTCATAAAAAACATATTAAAAATCCAATACCATAATACCTTGGAGCCATGAAACTGTCATCACAGATATACAGAAATGAGTATAATATTCTGCTCTTTTAAAATGTCTCCAGCACAGGATTGCATGCAATTGACACCCAGGTTGACTTTATGATGTCTGGATCCTTTGTGAGGGGAGGTTTTTAAATCCTACACATAGGGAATTCAACAATTCTAGTTATACAATAACCCCAGCCCTTTGTAGACAGAACATCAGGAGATAAGAGCTGTCCTAATTAGACTAAATTATACCACTGGAGGGTTTCAACAATTACAATCAAAGTCTTCACTGCAAGAAGCGAACAACACGTTCTGCTGTTTGGCTCTGACGGCTCCTAGTTCACAGGTATTAAAGGAGGACTGGTGGTTTTCAAGCTGGACCATATTTTCCCATGTTTTTGTCTAAGTGACTGATAGGAGCAATATATTTTAAATTGAGTCCAGTTTTGATGAAGACCCCTGCAGACGACAGCCACAGGCTGCAATGTAACCACTCGGGGCATTTCATCGTCCGTTAGTGTTAATTTCATCAGACAAGAAGAGACTAATATGTTCGTCAACGACCTTTTTTTCCTTGACGAAGATGAGGCGATGACGAGACTGCACCAATGTCCAAAAATGCTGACGACGACTATATTAACACACATAATTGTTGATGAAAAAAGACGAGACTAAAATGATTTGCAAAAAATAAAAACTAAGATGAAATCTCAATTATGTTTAGTCTACAGTCGTCTCCACTTTTTCATCATGAGATAGAACTAGTGCAGCATCTGTTCAATCAGGCTCGGCTGTGGCTCATCTAGAGATAAGGCATGTCCCCTTTTTTTTTAGTCTAGCCCTGGTCCTTATCTAACATGTCTGTGTAACAAGGCGTAAATGTTTTGCATAAAATAAAAACTAAGATCAACTTTTAGCGTGTATAGAGCAGCATATCTCCACCAGACTCCATGTAAATAATCACTACTTTTAGCATGTATATAGCAGCATATCTCCACCAGACTCCATGTAAATAATCACTACTTTTAGTGTGTATAGAGCAGCATATCTCCACCAGACTCCATGTAAATAATCACTACTTTTAGCGTGTATAGAGCAGCATATCTCCACCAGACTCCATGTTAATAATCACTACTTTTAGCGTGTATAGAGGAGCATATCTCCACCAGACTCAATGTAAATAATCACTACTTTTAGTGTGTATAGAGCAGCATATCTCCACCAGACTCCATGTTAATAATCACTACTTTTAGCGTATATAGAGCAGCATATCTCCACCAGACTCCATGTAAATAATCACTACTTTTAGCGTGTATAGAGCAGCATATCTCCACCAGACTCCATGTAAATAATCACTACTTTTAGCGTGTATAGAGCAGCATATCTCCACCAGACTCCATGTAAATAATCACTACTTTTAGCGTGTATAGAGCAGCATATCTCCACCAGACTCCATGTAAATTGTTTTTTTTACAATAATAAAAGTAGTGATTATTTACATGGAGTTTGGTGACGGTGATTTTGGGGCTGTTTCTGTTACACGGATCTTACTCTTTAACAAAATAAACATGCACTCTTAGTGGACGCTGGCTGAAAGTCAGCATTGCATTGCAGCTTGTTTCGCTGCTTTATCCTGAAGCAGTTTACACAATTTTGTCACTTAGACACAAAAACATGGGAAAATAGTCTATGTCGAAACATACCCTTCTAAATAGCTGAACTAATTAGTTAACTATCACCTTTAAAATTATAAATGTTCATTTTTAAGATGTGTGGTATTTCTTTTGGTGAATTATTTGGTGTGTATGTGTTAATACGGTACTGACAGAGGGTCTAATAACCCTATTCTTTCCATATCCATGTCAGTATATTGTGTCTTATATTCTGGTCAAAATGTCACTGAAAAAGACAAAGATAATTCTTCTGAAACACTCTGACAGAAAGCAGCAATGCTAAATTGTTTGATTCCATTATTCGTTGCTCTGTAAGTGCTCGCAGTCGATTCCACTGAAACAACAAGCACCAGTGTTTATATCGTCTCCCCATGTCCTTTATTCAAACCCTTAATATCAACGTAAAATGAAAAGCATTTACTGGGACACAGCAAACACAGGAGCGGAGATAGAAGATACACGTAAACACAGGCAAGACTGAAGCTTAAAGTCCAGCTGAAATCACAAAATATTCCTTTTTTAAATTGGTTGATAAATTAAAAGTGTCAAATGGACCCGTTTCTAAGTGTTTTATATCAGAAATATGGATTTTATTCAACCAAATTGCCCAGAAATCATTCTTCAGGTAAAATTAATGGGTTTTTTCACACTGATAGCAAAAAATATATATTTGGGAGTTTAAAAAAGTATCTTGAGAGACATTTTTTTTGCTATTGGTGTGAAAACCTTTACTTTTTCACACTGATAGAAAAACATATTTTATGAGAAAAAAAAATTAAAAATATAGCGGAGGTAATCAAAGTGAGTTATTGGGGGGGGGGGCAGTAGCTCAGTCTGTCGGGAGTTGGGTTGGGAACTGGAGGATCGCTGGTTCAAGTCCCCATATGGTGGTGGACTGGTAGCTGGAGAGGGGCCAGTTCATCTCCAAGGCACCGAGCACCCAACTGCTCGGGGCGCCTTTCCATGGGCAGCCCCCCCACTCTGACGTCTCTCCATTAGTGCACGTGAGTCCATAGGTCAGATATTACATCAGTTTGAGGGAAATATTGCGACAACACATGGATTACATGTAGTTCAGACATTCATGTTCCCCTCAGGATGAATTGTATGTGTAACGTTTATGAGCTGCGAAACTACCGACACTGTCATGAAACCTCTGCTGAAGCTTAGCTTTGTGTGTAAATTAGCAAACGTTAGCGTTCTAGCACATTGAAGTAAGATGGTAAAACGTTCCTGACATCATGTTAGCATGCTGTTCGCAAACTCAAAGCTGTGTGTCTCACCCCGATATTCCACCAGGCCACACCGTGGTTTTGTTCCCTCGTCCACGAGCATCTCCGAAGTGGAGCGTTTTGCTTCCCCGACCCACAGACGTCTTTGATTTATTACTCTTTCCCAGATATTTGTGCTTCTACCATTAAAGTTGTTTACTTAGTCAAATGATTCCTTCCATTTAGTCCAGTTATAAACAACACGGATCAAAGACTTGTGTTACACGATGTCCACAGGCCGTTAATGTTGAGAAACGACCGGATGCGGTTACGGCTAGACGGGATACAGCTACTGTGTTTACCTGAGAAAAGGCGGCGTTGAAAATTCATCCATCCATCCATGCATCCATCCATCCATCCATGCATCCATCCATCCATCCATCCATCCATCCATCCATCCATCCATCCATGCATCCATCCATCCATCCATGCATCCATCCATCCATCCATCCATCCATGCATCCATGCATCCATGCATCCATCCATCCATGCATCCATCCATCCATCCATCCATCCATGCATCCATCCATCCATCCATCCATCCATGCATCCATCCATGCATCCATCCATGCATCCATCCATCCATCCATGCATGCATCCATCCATGCATGCATCCATCCATCCATCCATCCATCCATCCATCCATGCATGCATCCATCCATCCATCCATCCATCCATCCATCCATCCATCCATCCATGCGTCCATCCATCCATCCATCCATCTTCATCCACTTATCCCCTATCAGGTCTTGGGGGGGTGCAGCTCCAGAAGGGGAACTCAAACTTCCCTTTCCCGAGCCACATTAACCAGCTCCGACTGGGGGATCCTGAGGTGTTCCTTGGCCAGGTTGGAGATATAATCCCTCCACCTAGTCCTGGATCTTCCCCAAAGCCTTCTCCCAGCTAGACGTCCCTCCACCTAGTCCTGGGTCTTCCCCGAGGCCTCCACCCAGCTGGACATCCCTCCACCTAGTCCTGGGTCTTCCCCGAGGCCTCCTCCCAGCTGGACGTTCCTCCACCTAGTCCTGGGTCTTCCCCGAGGCCTCCTCCCAGCTGGACGTGCCTCCACCTAGTCCTGGGTCTTCCCCGAGGCCTCCTCCCAGCTGGACGTCCCTCCACCTAGTCCTGGGTCTTCCCCGAGGCCTCCTCCCAGCTGGACGTGCCTCCGCCTAGTCCTGGGTCTTCCCCGAGGCCTCCTCCCAGCTGGACGTCCCTCCACCTAGTCCTGGGTCTTCCCCGAGGCCTCCTCCCAGCTGGACGTGCCTCCACCTAGTCCTGGGTCTTCCCCAAGGCTCTACTCCGAGCTCCTCTTTGATGACTGAGCTTCTCACCCGATCTCTAAGGGAGACTCAGCCCCCGAGGAAACCCATTTTGGCGTTATTATTCACATACAGGCAGCAAAATTCCTTCTCTGTTTTAACCCGTCCCTCAAGGGTGGGCAGCCATTACCAGCGCCAGTGCTAACCATTGGGCCACCGTGCCCAATATAAAACTATATTATTCAAATATGCAAGATTTTGCGTAACCTCTGGTCATAGCTGTATCCCTTCCAGCCACAACCCCCCGGTGGTCTAGCCATTCCACTTACTGCGAGGCCTCGTCTCTGCCCAATGTGAGGAGAGTGCAGATTTGAGTCACGCATGCATCACTTCACGACAAGTGAACCTGTGAGTTGCGCATGCATCACTTATATGCGACATGTAGCATATAAGATGCTAACGAGAGACTTCTGTAACGTCAACACAGTAAAAATGGACCTACTTAACCAAGCTGGTTCACTGCTAGCTTAGCTACAAGTTAGCATCAAACACAACAAAGGCTGTCAGTTAAATGGTGTTCTGAGCTAACGTTAGCAATCAAAGAACCATAGATAGCTACAACGTTTCTGAAAATATTCCCATCTTCTGTTATTGTTTGTAATAAGAAAAGTTTATTATTTCATGGATTTCACAAATTTCAGTATGACAGTTATGTCATAAACCGTATAAATCTGAGCATATGCGACTCACATCTGCATTTGACTCACATCGGGGAGTAACGCGCCTGTTGAACGCCTTCCGGCGCCATCTGAAATAGACCTGCTGTGTATTTTTAAGGAGGACAGAGCGCCTTCTGGGACGGTTCTACGACGCTCTGAGCCACGGCTGCTGGGAGAACAACCATTGTTTCTAATGGCTGTGATCGGGGTGACGCAGCGCAGACGCCACCTGGTGGAAGTTCGGGGTTAGTCTAATCAGAGCTGTTTGCTGGCTGTAGACTTCACGGAGCATCTGTGCCCTGCTACGTCCTGCTACGTCCTGCTGGGCCTTGTAATGCCGCACAGTGTCCTGCTATGCCATGAACTACTACAAAGAACTACTACAAACTACTATTTTTTGTGACTGTTATTGCCACTCTTCATTCTAACCCCAACCGGCCCGTCAGACACCGCCTACCAAGAGCCTGGGCCTGGGCCTGGGTCTGGGTCTAGGTCTGGGTCTGGGTCTGTCCCAGGTTTCTGCCTAAAAGGAAGTTTTTCCTCACCACTGTCCCACTGTTGCTTGCTCTGGAGGGAACTACTAGAACTGTTGGTTCCTTGTAAATTCTGGAGTGTAGTCTAGACCTACTCTATCTGGTCTAGACCTACTCTATCTGGTCTAGACCTGCTCTATCTGGTCTAGACCTACTCTATCTGGTCTAGACCTGCTCTATCTGGTCTAGACCTACTCTATCTGTAAAGTGTCTCGAAATAACTCGTTATGAATTGATACTATAAATAAAATTGAATTGAAAAAATTGAATTGAATCTTTGTAGCAGAAAACAAACAAACGTGCAATTTAATTTCAGCTGGACTTTAAAACAATAAGCAAGAATATGTTTTATGTTTTAGCTGATATACTATAGCAAAGCTGATTAGTTAGTAATCACATACATACAGTACCGGATGCTTCAGTCAAGCAAAGGTCTATCGTAAAAGAAGTGCATTTGAAAAACATGCAGCTGCAAATTCAGTCACACACACACACACACACACACACACACACACACACACACACAGTCCAGAGTGAGGAGGAGCATCTTCATCAGGGATTCTGCCCATCGTCGGGGTCGGTGCAGAGGTCAGATAAAGTGTGTATTGCTTCGGCAGGGAGCACACTGATAAGGATTCGAAGCTCGCTGTCCAACGTGTTCATTAAATCTTGTAAATAAATCAATAAAACACACTAAAACCAGCGATGGAAGAAGTATTCTGACCCTACACTATAGTAAGAGTACTTATGCTGCGTTCTGTTATCCTCAACGATCAGACTCCGACCTCGGATATCGGGATTCTTGCTCGGTGTCCACAAGGGTTGGCCGAGTCCGAGCTCGGAAATCCGAGGAAAGGGGGTGTGTTGCTAGGCAACGTCTGACTTTCTAGTCAGAACTCAAACTCGGATAAATAATAGAACGCAGCATTATACTGTAAATATAATAAAACACACCTAAAATCAGTGGTGGAAGAAGTATTCAGACCCTACGCTACAGTAAAGTACTTATACCTGCATTCATTAAAGTCCTGCATTCAAAACCGTACTGAAGGTAAAGTATGTTTGTTGCAGACTTCTTAACCCACCTGTTGTCCTCGGGTCAAATCTGAGCCATTTCTCATCAAAGATATGCGTTTTCTGTTCTGTTTTCTGACTAAACTCCGTCTTCAGATTTTAGCTAATTGTTAAAATATTTCATAATGTATTCTTTATAACTTTAGAAATTGGTGTAAAATCATATGAATGAGGTTTGACCATAGAAATAAAATGGATAGAGCCATTGAACTGTTTGCTGCTTGGCGATTGTTGTTAGTTGTCATAGTGACAGTCAGTGGGGCCGTAAACTGTCGCAGCTCACTGGGAGGAGAGCTGCCCGATGCGGTCCAGGAGACATTCTCTGAGTTGCAGGGATTGAGGAGGGACAGTTCGTCCCAGCGACAGCGGGTCAACAGACCGCTAACGTTAGACCCAGTGGCAGTGGACCACTACTGTAAGACCCACCTGCAGGGGGTCAGCAGACCGCTAACGTTAGACCTAGTGGCAGTGGACCGCTAACATTAGACCTACCGGCAGTGGGTCAGCAGACCGCTAACATTAGACCTAGTGGCAGTGGACCGCTTACGTTAGACCCAGCGGCAGCGGATCAGCGGACCGCTAACGTTAGGCCCAGCGGCAGTGGACCGCTAACGTTAGACCCAGTGGCAGTGGACCGCTAACGTTAGACCCAGCGGCAGCGGACCGCTAACGTTAGACCCAGTGGCAGTGGACCGCTAACGTTAGACCCAGTGGGTCAGCGGACCGCTAACGTTAGACCCAGTGGGTCAGCGGACCGCTAACGTTAGACCCAGTGGGTCAGCGGACCGCTAACGTTAGACCCAGTGGCAGTGGACTGCTAACGTTAGACCCAGTGGCAGTGGACCGCTAACGTTAGACCCAGTGGCAGTGGACTGCTAACGTTAGACCCAGTGGCAGTGGACCGCTAACGTTAGACCCAGTGGCAGTGGACCGCTAACGTTAGACCCAGTGGCAGTGGACTGCTAACGTTAGACCCAGCGGCAGTGGACCGCTAACGTTAGACCGCTCAAGTCGGTGGCGGTGTGAACGCACGGTGAAGGATTCTGAATGGCAGAGTCCACGCTCACGAGAATACTTTGATTAGTTGGTGGAAGTAATTACACATGAACGAGCACATAGTTGTGACAGAAAAAGTTTTTTTTTTGCTAAGAATCAACTCAAAAAATGACAGAATGGAGCTTTACGTTGACTCATTCAGCTGCTGGCTCTCGGCCTCGTAACGTTACTACTCCGCTGCTCATTTGCCCGTTACTGCAACACCTCAGCTCTGCGAGTAGTCGGCTTATTATCGGAAGTTTATACGTCACCATGGCAATGGTACACATTAAAATGGCTGCTGCTCTAACCTGCGACGTCATTTATAGGTTTGACCATGAATTTAAAAAAAAATGATTGTAAAACTAGTGGGAATAAGATAGATCTAAGATCTTATAAACTGATGGTAGTGAAAAAAGGTTTTCACACAAGGGTTAAAGACTTTATTCATCTTAAGAAGTAGAACTATCTCAGCACACAAAGCAAAACGTCATCCTTCAGTTTAGCACAAACTTTGGATCGTGGTTTTCAGTGGAGAGGAAGTGGATTAAAAACTGTCACCTGCAAAGAAGAGTAGCAGCAGATTCAGGTGATAATTCTCGGTGGGTTCATGTCATTTGAAACATTAACAAAAAATACTGATAAAAGCCACTTTGAGGTTTTAGACTTTCAATGTTTTGCTGCTTGTCGTTTTTCAGGATTAATCCCATGATTGTCCATAGTTAAAGGTCCCATGACATGGTGCTCTTTGGAGGCTTCTATATAGACCTTAGTGGTCCCTAATACTGTATCTGAAGTCTCTTTATATAGACCTTAGTGGTCCCTAATACTGTATCTGAAGTCTCTTTATATAAACCTTAGTGGTCCCTAATACTGTATCTGAAGTCTCTTTATATAGACCTTAGTGGTCCCCTAATACTGTATCTGAAGTCTCTTTTATATAGACCTTAGTGGTCCCTAATACTGTATCTGAAGTCTCTTTATATAGACCTTAGTGGTCCCCTAATACTGTATCTGAAGTCTCTTTTATATAGACCTTAGTGGTCCCTAATACTGTATCTGAAGTCTCTTTATATAGACCTTAGTGAGCTTTCTCAAAGGCAGAGCAGGATACCCAGGGCTCGGTTTACACCTATCACCATTTCTAGCCACTGAGGGAACTCATATGAATGTTAAAAAAACTCATAAAGTGAAATTCTCATGCCATGGGACCTTTAATGCGCGATTAATCGCAAATTAATCACATATTTTATATCTGTTCTAAATATGCTTTAAAAGGGATTTTTACCGTTTTTTTTTTAAAGAAGTTTTTTTTTATCTAATGGCTTTTGAGACTGGACGCACGGATTCAGTTTCATCCCCAACATTCAACATCAACGCATCTGGAGATACGTGGTTCTCACTGGACAGGAAGGGGAAGAAACACTGGCATCTGAACACGGACTAAAGCCGTCAGACGAGCTCACGTCTGTTTCTACGATGCATGAAATGGAAACATCCAAGCAACAGTAACTGGAGTTTAAGTACAGGACAGTTCTGGAGTAAATGCACTGACTCAACGTTTTTAGAGGACAGCAAAAAAATCATTAAAGCGAAAAAAGATAAAAAGAAGTGCGGCGGGGGGGCGGGGGGAGGGGGGCAAACAGCTCAGCTCGTATCCCATTAACATGTAGAGTTTCCATCTTTCATCTGTTGGCCTCTGCCGGTTCCCTTGCTGTAGTTTTTTCCCAGAGAGAGATGTACGGAGCGGTGCACAGAGACGTGGGAATAAAGGCTCTCTGCATCATGACGTACACGCCGTGATGTCACAGCTGTACGTGGGAATAAAGGCTCTCTGCATCATGACGTACACGCCGTGATGTCACAGCTGTACGTGGGAATAAAGGCTCTCTGCATCATGACGTACGCGCCGTGATGTCACAGCTGTACATGTTGGGAATAAAGGCTCTCTGCATCATGACGTACACGCCGTGATGTCACAGCTGTACGTGGGAATAAAGGCTCTCTGCATCATAACGTACACGCCGTGATGTCACAGCTGTACGTGGGAATAAAGGCTCTCTGCATCATGACGTACGCGCCGTGATGTCACAGCTGTACGTGGGAATAAAGGCTCTCTGCATCATGACGTACGCGCCGTGATGTCACAGCTGTACGTGGGAATAAAGGCTCTCTGCATCATGACGTACGCGCCGTGATGTCACAGCTGTACGTGGGAATAAAGGCTCTCTGCATCATGACGTACGCGCCGTGATGTCACAGCTGTACGTGGGAATAAAGGCTCTCTGCATCATGATGTACACGCCGTGATGTCACAGCTGTACGTGTTGGGAGGGGCGGAGGCACGGAGGGAGGATGCTCACATTTCCCCTGATGTTGTGTTCCTTAAGTGGCCATTTTATCTCTGATAAAGGACACTTAGTGAAATTTGTTCTCTTCCAGTTAGACCCTTAGGCAACCCTCCTCTACTCACATGCACACACACACACACACACACACACACACACACACAGACCTAAACAAAACACATCATTTGAGATTTAAATTACTGAACACAGACCCTGTTTCCTCTTGACTTCCGTTTCAAAACATAATCAAATCATTCTTCTTCAAGAGTCATTGAATATTCAATTACATCGTATTCTTAAATAACATTAAAGATAAATGATCAGGCCACTTGACCACGGCATCTGCTCTGACTTCAATAACAGCGTTCAGGCGAACACACGGAGGACACCACGGATGCAATTTCCTCCTCAATGTACAAGTGTTCATGTCGACGCTGAAGAAAGGTCAATCCCATTTCAAATACAGAAAGAAACAAATCATTTTTTTCTGTTATGATGAAACGTCTTTCTGTCCCCCGGCAGCTAAACATAACCCTTTCCTGCCTAGAAGAATGTGCCCTTTGTGGCACTGTAGAGAATCTTCTTGAAGGCCTTCCTGAAATCGTTGTTGAAGATGGTGTAAATGACCGGGTTGAGGCAGGAGTTGCAGTAGCCGATCCAAAAGAAGAACTTAAACAAAGGGTTGGGGATGCTGCAGATCTCGGGGCATACCGCCTGCAGAGAGTAGGAGAAAAAGAAAGGGAACCAGCAGATCACAAACCCCCCCATCACCACAGCCAGGACGAAGGTGAACCTCTTCTCCCTGTTCACCATGGCTTTGCGGCGGGATGTGGGCGTCCCCTGAAACTTCGGTGTTTCCTCCGGGGCCAGCTTGGTGGAGCCAGATGATGTGGCCATTGTGTTTTTGTATCTGCATGCCAGGTTCAGCATCTGAACTTTAAACCCTTTCCTTTGGGGCAATCCCAAAGTTTGCCCGTCAACGTTGTTTGTCTCTTCTTTGCCATTAACACCGTCCTCGCACATTTCTGAGCCAGAGCTCAATGAGTTCTCAGGGGGGGCTTCCCCTCCTTCGTTGGGATGCATCTGGGACTCTGTGTGGGTGATGGTACCAGTTAGGGGAACAGCTGAGAGGATTTGGCTGCCATGTTGAGGGATTAAAGGGGAGGAGGTGGATTTTTGGACTGGAGCGTTACTCGAATTAGCAGGGTGCTGATTGTCCTGGCTTGCGGTTTTCTCAGGCGGGTTTTGAAATGAGGAAGTTGATTCAGAGCCAGGCCTTTTGGCCAGGCCTTTTTCTTGTTGGCCAGCTGTCATACCTCCTTGATCTCCATTCTGTTGTGACTGCTCAGATATCTTTGCTGGAGGCTCATTGGTTCCCGGGCTTGCATTTCCTCCTGCTGTCGCTGTATTCTTCGGTCCAGGCGGGTGGCGTGTGTGCTGCTTCGCGATCTGATAAATCCTCACATACACCAGGATCATTATCACACAGGGGACGAAGAAAGAGCCGATGGTGGAGTAGAGAATATACCAGCGCTCGTTGTTGAGCTCGCACACCTCTTCGCCTCCTTCGCTCTTGTCCAGGCTGAGAAGAGGAGGGAAAGAGATAACCGCAGAGATCAGCCAGACTACGATGATGGCCGTCTTGATTCGTGTTGGGGTGCGTTTGGTTCCGTAGGACACGGGCCGAGAGATGGACAGGTAGCGATCCAGCGCTATGGCGCACAGGTGCACGATGGAGGAGGTGCAGAAGAGAACATCCAGCGCCAGGTAGATCTCACACCAAATGGAGCTGAACGCCCAGTAGCCCTGCAGCTCGTTAGCCAATGAGAACGGGATAATAAGCGTGGCAACTAAAATATCTGCTGCAGCCAGCGACACCAGGAACAGGTTCTGAGCCCCCTTAAGGGATCGTGACGTCAGGACGGCAATGATGACGAGGATGTTCCCGACGATGGTGAGGATCATCATGGAGGTAATGGCAATGGCGAAAGCTGCGGTGGCTTGTGGCGTGTAAGGCGCCGTCCTGGCGGTGCTCCGGTTGCAGGGTTGGGTGCCGGAGAGGAGGCTGATGTTCCGGTTGGGGAGTCCGATGAGCTCCGACAGGCAGGGGGTGTTCGCAGCTGCTGCCATGGTTTGGTGACGCGGAAACTTACAGAGTTAGAGACGGCAAAAGGGTGTTTCTGTGGTGGACCATTGAGAAATGTAGTATTCCCCGGTTAGAGGAGTGACTGGGGGGTCGATGGTTGTAAATCAAGGGGAAGCCATGTAATCTGCAAGAGAGAGACTCATTTTATTGTCAACATTTACTGTAAATGTTATTAAGTTTACATACATACACATAAAGAACGCATTCAGGACACACAACACATACACATTCTAAAGGGAAATACTCAGAGATCAGCATGGGGAACTTTCCATAAAATCATCTCTCAATGTAAATCACACCAGATATTAGGCTAACTGAAACAACACCATGCCATCACTAGGTATGGTGAAGGGTATGTGATAATGGGGGGGGGGGTATTTTTATCCCAAAGGCCCAGGGAACTTCATCAGGATGCATCCTGATCCATGTAATAACTGGCCTTTAATAATAAAACTATGCCTGCCTCTTTTGGGAATTTAACATAGGGGGGTGTATACTTATGCCCCCTGTATTTTAACATAGGGGGGTGTATACTTATGCCCCTGTATTTTAACATAGGGGGTGTATACTTATGCCCCTGTATTTTAACATAGGGGGTGTATACTTATGCCCCTGTATTTTAACATAGGGGGTGTATACTTATGCCCCCTGTATTTTAACATAGGGGGTGTATACTTATGCCCCTGTATTTTAACATAGGGGGGTGTATACTTATGCCCCTGTATTTTAACATAGGGGTGTATACTTATGCCCCTGTATTTTAACATAGGGGGTATACTTATGCCCCTGTATTTTAACATAGGGGTGTATACTTATGCCCCTGTATTTTAACATGGGGGTGTATACTTATGCCCCTGTATTTTAACATAGGGGGTGTATACTTATGCCCCTGTATTTTAACATAGGGGTGTATACTTATGCCCCTGTATTTTAACATAGGGGGTGTATACTTATGCCCCTGTATTTTAACATAGGGGTGTATACTTATGCCCCTGTATTTTAACATAGGGGGTGTATACTTATGCCCCTGTATTTTAACATAGGGGGTGTATACTTATGCCCCTGTATTTTAACATAGGGGGTGTATACTTATGCCCCTGTATTTTAACATAGGGGGTGTATACTTATGCCCCTGTATTTTAACATAGGGGTGTATACTTATGCCCCTGTATTTTAACATAGGGGGTGTATACTTATGCCCCTGTATTTTAACATAGGGGTGTATACTTATGCCCCTGTATTTTAACATAGGGGGTGTATACTTATGCCCCTGTATTTTAACATAGGGGTGTATACTTATGCCCCTGTATTTTAACATAGGGGTGTATACTTATGCCCCCTGTATTTTAACATAGGGGGGTGTATACTTATGCCCCTGTATTTTAACATAGGGGGTGTATACTTATGCCCCTGTATTTTAACATAGGGGGTGTATACTTATGCCCCTGTATTTTAACATAGGGGGTGTATACTTATGCCCCTGTATTTTAACATAGGGGGTGTATACTTATGCCCCTGTATTTTAACATAGGGGTGTATACTTATGCCCCTGTATTTTAACATAGGGGTGTATACTTATGCCCCTGTATTTTAACATAGGGGGTGTATACTTATGCCCCTGTATTTTAACATAGGGGGGTGTATACTTATGCCCCTGTATTTTAACATAGGGGGTGTATACTTATGCCCCTGTATTTTAACATAGGGGGGTGTATACTTATGCCCCATCCCCTGTATTTTAAGGAAGAACATTTATTTATTTATGAGTCATTATTCATTCACAAAGAAAATTGGTGTCCTTAAAGGTGGATTTTCATGGTTTATTGAGTAAATCTTCTGTGAGACGGACATCGGCTGGAAAGGAGAGACTTTGGCGGATAGACTGTCATAACATTACTCAAAAATACACAATCAAATCATCTAGCATTCACTTTGTATCGGCGTTTTTTGCTATTAGACTTATATTGGACTCCCAGATTCCCTCCAACAGCCTCCATGCCTTCGGGACGGTGTCGTATGCTCTGCTCACTCTAAAGCCCCTTGACACAAATTTGTAATATTTAGCTTTTCCCATAAATAACACTTCTGTTTGCATGTATTATTTAAAAGCTATGTTTCTGCAGTCTGCTCAGTGATGACAGAAAGAAGCAGAGAGACATCAAAGTCCATGAGTCAGGATTTTCTTTTATGCTTAACTGTCACTAAAGAGCCGACGTCTGCTGTCAGAGACATTTTGGATTTTTTTTTTATGATTTTCATGTGTTTTTGTTGATTTGAAGAAGTCAGATTTATTTGTTTTTTATTGCCTCCTATGCAACATTTTCCTGATTTTAAAAACGTCCAGTGTCCATTTATCTTTCATCCTAAATCAAATCCTATATTCTATATTTCCATTCCTGCAGCTCTTTCTCTTCATCAGCTATACATGTCTTTATATGTGCACGTTTGACCAGGATGTCCTCGTTGGAGGGTGCAAGCTGCTCCATCGCTAAGAAATCCAAATATTCTATTATCCAAAACTGTAACAGTCAAACTTCTATGTTTCTGATCATTATAACGATCCCTCTCACCTGCAGAAATCCAGATGTTTCACAGTAAATACGTGGCTGGTGGACAGGGAAATCATAGATAACGGTAATCACATTACTTTTTCCCCCAGAATATTTAATGCCGACGGCGACATGAGAACAATCTCAAGCTATAAGCCTCAAAATAAATGTAAAATCGTGTCAAATGTAGACTTACTTAATAAAAAGATCTCAGTCACTTCAGCTGCGCCAGTGCGTCATCCCACGCAGAGAACTTTTAAAGTTGATTTTCTTGCACGAATACGCAGAGATTTCCAGTGAAAGTATCCGGGGAGGCTGCGCTGTGTGTCCGTTACACCGAGGCACAGAGTTGATCTCCACGCACGCACCGGGTCCAAAGAAGCGAACCGACTTCACCGAACGGGCCAAAAATACAATCCGGTAATCCTCTGGAGAAAATGGATGACCAGCAAAAAAGGAGACGGCAAGATTGTGGATTTTAAAAGCGGATCCATCCGCGTGCAGGGCTCCTGTTTACATCCCGGGTTGTGGTCTCAGATTGTGCTCGCACACGGAGATGTGGACGAACTGACGCGGATGTCACCGGATAAACGAGGACGCGCTTTTTTACGCACACCGTGTCCGCCTGTGCGCTTCATCCAGGCTCCTCTCCGGGGATGAGACGTGACTATTAGCGGCTCGAATAGAAAACACAAGACGGACTGAACTTGAATGACAGAAACATTCCTATATTATATTTTTATATATATTTTTCTATATTTTTTATGTGTTTCGTTCCACATTTGGACGCTTTTTAGGCAATTTTCAAAAACAGCACTTTTAGCGTAAATCAGTAAAGTGTGTGTTTATTTCCCCCAACACTAGAGTTGTGATGGTTGGAAAAGTGTAGAGGAGACCAAAAACGGCTTCTCATAGTTTTATTTGGTTTCTGTCGACTTTGAATGAAGTAATAAGATGCTAAAATGACTATTTATTTACATGGAGTCTGGTGGATGTGGCGAGGCGAGCCTCAGTAATACAATATATAATATCTTACCCCAGTTTTGTTAAAATATTAAATAGAGTGTATTTTAAAGGGTGAAGTGTTAAGTGTCTTATATACGTCTCATTTCAAGCAGCGAAACAATTCCTACAACTCAAAAAAACTCTCAGCTTCAGCACCAAATTATCTCTTCACACGTCGCTATAGAAACGAGGTGGGCGTCACTTAACAGGAAGCTGAGTGTGTTCTGGACATGTTGATGTGAAACCCACAGGGACCAGTTACACGCAAATACCCTAAAAAGGTAAAAAGCCCTCAGACCTCGGAGGGTTAATGAACCACAAACTGAAATGTTGAGTTGAATTGAACTTGATTCTTCCAACTGCATTGAAGTTGATCATTTACGTTAACTTAATGACAAAGTTGAGCTGATTGGTTCCCTTGTGATGAACTTTTCTTCCACGTCTATCTCCTCGTGCATCACTCCTCAGCGGGCGGAGATGTTAACTCCAGTAATCTGTCTTCCCGGGACACCGAGCCCTGCAGCTGCAATCATTCCCACGGCGCCGGATGAGTCAGCTTCCCCACGGCGCTCCACCTCACCACACACCAACTCATCCGCAGCCTTTCTGTTGGGCTTGAAAACTTTTAATTTATATTTAATATGAGGATTAAAAAGGCCAAATTAATTTCCTTAATCACCCCCTACACAGACACACACACTCTGGGTTTAACAGACTCTTTGTTAATTATTCCGGTCATTCTGAAACTGATCCTGGATCCATTTGTGACGTTTTAAAAGACAAAAACAAAGCCGGGATTGGATATTGGATGTAATGCATGTAAATGTATGCGTATCAGGAGCTTCTCTGTGGGCGGATTCACGCGGGAGGCCCAGAAGATTAATGTTCTGGCAGCTGCTGCAGATCATTTTCGTGGCAGTTAATGATCATTAATGTACATCTGAATTCATGGCGGAGCGAATGTGTCTGAACTTATGAAAGTTGGACTGAAAATCAGGACGGATTCACAAATTAGCTGCTGATTTCCTCCCGTTTAATGCTCTTCTATAACAGAAGGAAATGTCAAAGCACCTCTTTGTTACTCTCGAGTGTATTTATGAATGAAATCGTTCTGGGAATCTTCACGTGCAAAATAGTTAAAAAATCCAAAATTGGCTCATATTTTCAGTGAATGTGACAGCGGTCGCCATTTCATCCTGAAACTGGAGACTGTCCTCCGACAAAAAGCATCTCACGAGTCATCTGTCCATTCATGGTGGCAGTATCGTAGATATGACAGCACCAAACTGTTTTATTCTATTTATTTTATATAACCTTATATTTTTTATTGTGCTTTTATTGTGTTATCTATTTATTCTGTATTATCGTTTTGTGCAGCACTTTGGAAACCGTGTGTTCTTTAAAATCGGATTGGATTGTGAGGAGGTGTGTGTGTGTGTGTGTGTGTGTGTGTGTGTGTGTGTGTGTGTGTGTGTGTGTGTGTGTGTATGAGAGATATAGGACCTTTGTTCCTCCCATCTAGTTCAAGTTTTCCATTTCATGTATTTTATGTTCCGTGTAGTCAAACGTTTTTAAATCAGCTCTTCATATTCCACATGCTCATATTCCTCATGCTAATATTCCACATGCTCATATTCCTCATGCTGATGTTCCACATGCTCATATTCCTCATGCTGATATTCCACATGCTCATATTCCACATGCTGATATTCCACATGCTCATATTCCTCATGCTGATGTTCCACATGCTCATATTCCTCATGCTGATGTTCCACATGCTCATATTCCTCATGCTAATATTCCACATGCTCATATTCCTCATGCTAATATTCCACATGCTCATATTCCTCATGCTGATATTCCACATGCTCATATTCCACATGCTGATATTCCACATGCTCATATTCCTCATGCTGATGTTCCACATGCTCATATTCCAAATGCTGATATTCCACATGCTCATATTCCTCATGCTGATGTTCCACATGCTCATATTCCACATGCTGATATTCCACATGCTCATATTCCTCATGCTCATATTCCATATGCTGATGTTCCACATGCTGATATTCCACATGCTGATATTCCACATGCTGATATTCCACATGCTCATATTCCACATGTTGATGTTCCACATGCTCATATTCCACATGTTGATGTTCCACATGCCAATATTCCACATGCTCATATTCCACATGCTGATATTCCACATGCTCATATTCCACATGTTGATGTTCCTCATGCTCATATTCCACATGCTCATATTCCTCATGCTGATGTTCCACATGCTCATATTCCACATGTTGATGTTCCCCATGCTCATATTCCACATGCTCATATTCCACATGCTGATATTCCACATGCTGATATTCCACATGCTCATATTCCACATGTTGATGTTCCACATGCCTATATTCCACATGCTGATATTCCACATGCTTATATTCCACATGTTGATGTTCCCCATGCTCATATTCCACATGCTCATATTCCACATGCTCATATTCCACATGCTGATATTCCACATGCTCATATTCCACATGCTCATATTCCCCATGCTCATATTCCACATGCTCATATTGACAGCTAGCTGTATATTCCAATAATCCTGTCCCTCTAAGGTCCTCATCATATCAGCTGTTTCAGATCAGAGAGACTGAACGGAGAGTTCACAGATAAGGATTAGAACAAAGATGGAGATCAGCAAAAGGAGTAAATATGGAATCTTTTAGATGAGGAAGAAAACGTGTTACACGCTGCAAAGATGTAAAAAAACAACTAAAACGTATAAACATGAAAGTGAGGCATGAATGGCAATGTGTATACGGATGGGAAGGTATTATTTATTTACTTCTGCACATGTGCGTTAACCCTCGTCTTGTCTTCCCTTCAAAATTGAAAATCAACACTTGAAGCTTTTAATAGTTTTTAACCTTTTCTTACGTTTTTGTCCCTTTTTTTTAATGTTTGTCACTTTTTTTGACGTTTAACACTACGTAACACTAACTTATTAACTTTAGTTTCAGTTATTTTTGGAATTTATGGTCAATAAACCTCATTTATAGGAAATTATACCTAATGTTTGAGTTAGAAAAGCAGAAATTAGGAATTATTGAGACTAAAATTAAAGGAATGGATGTTGATAATCAGACTATAGATGCTTTTGTCCTTTTATAGACAGCTTCACAATCCTCCTGGAGCCAATAATTGTCCCTAGATGTCTCTCGGATTCTAGTTTTATTTTATTTATAGTTATGGCCTCGTATCTGGAAGTTAATTCAGCCAGTGAACATACATCTGTTTATTTCCTGTTTTCCGGTGAAGTCCACACTAGTTTCATGCCTTTCTGTCACATCTCCATCAGTCAGATTCTCTGTGTTCACTCAGAAGGAATCACTGCACATGGGGGAAAGGCGCTGGAAATGATATTCTGAACATATTAAGAGGCTAAAAACCCATTTATAAGTTGCCCTGTTGGAGCCTGTTGGGTGCTAACTCTAGCAGGAGGATAACTGTGTCGGCAGCACTCTGACAGACCTCCACATTTTTAAAAAACAGCTGAAATCAACCAGAATTCTCCTTTAAACGCTTTAGTTCACTCAGAGAGCCTTTTGTTTTTCAGATTTAAAGCTACAGCAGACAACAGCACGTCTTCATACCTGTCTGAGGGGAAGCATCGAGACAGACAGGGGGGGGGGGACGTCTTACAGGTTCTGATGCTGATACTTGTAACCGAGTATTTATGCACTGTGGACTTGTTACCTTTACTTATATAAAAGATTTGCAGTACTTCTTCCATCTTTGTGGATTCATGTCATACTGTGAGATTTGGTTGAGAAATCTACACATTCAATCCAAAAACATGTAAAACTACAAGGAAGTTCATTATTTAGGAGGAAACTTTGTTTTTCCACCACATCTTTAAAGTTTTTCTTTATTCTTGTGACTTATCGTTTAAAAATACACACATTTCTAGAGATATTACTACACTTTACTGAAAAACTAGTTTTTCCAAACCTTTTCCCCGTGTAGACCTATTGACTATATGTTAAGCTTAATGTCTGGATGTGTATGTTTACACCATATCCATCAAATCTGACATTACCTTTTGAATTTCAGCCTTCACAGCATTTGGAAAAGTAGCCTTTTATTTCAACAATAAGACAGAAACATACATAACTGCCTGATGTCATGTGAATAATAACAGATCTCGTGGCTCTCTGCTGGTGTTATTGGGACCTCTGGTGGTAACGGTTGGTGCTGCAGGGACCAGGATGGAGTGATGTGTATGATCTGTCTCCGGTTTGTTGGTAGAAACTTGCCCTCCGTTGTAAGCCGTGATGCAGGCGTCACCAACTCAGGCCCGTTAAGCCCCCGTTTGTGTTACCGCCCCTGACTTTCGTTTTTTTCTGGACACACCTGAAAAAAGAAAAGGAGAGTTAGCTTTTTTGGGCCTTTCAGTCTCATGTATTGACACTTTATCTGCAAAACCTAACAGTAACCAACACAGTAGTCCAGATCAATGAAGTACACCATCAGGATAAAGCCTGACATCTGGTGCGACAGGCGTCGTCCTCACCTTCCACTCTGTTCTCAAACTCTGTTCTCTTCGTGGAAAAAGCAACAAACGCCGAGCTACACGCTGAAAATATCTAGATTGGAAGAACATTTGGACGATGCAACAAGGCCGTCTGCTCGGTTCTTCAGAGGAATGATTGTATAGATTAATATGTTGAGGGCATCTCCTCTCTAACTGGGACGTTCTGGGACTGATTGGTGGGACTGTTGATGATGAAGTCCACACAGAGACACACTGGTCAGAGATAATGAGGTGTTCAGCTGATTTAAATAGCTCACGTTATGTGTTAACTTGGCGTTTAAGTTGCTTCCAGAGATACTCTGCTGCCGCCGTCGCTGCATCTGGAGCTAAGACATGCAAACCAGTCGGCGCATTTCTTCCTCCTATCCCAGAATGCATCTGGCGTGTAGCCAGTAAACAGAATCAAACCTACCACAGCTGTAGAGGAGTTGGATTTTCAGGACGTCCATGTTAGTCAGTCTAACTCTCTGTCCCATGTCCCTCACATCACTCTTGGGCACGATGGTGGGCAGGCCGTTGGCTGAAAACACATGACTGAAACAGGACAAACAGGGTCACGACCGAGGTTATCACACAGGGGACTATAGTACTGTAAACAGTTAACTACTGTATTTTCACTTTTTATCTTATGTTGTGTTTGTTTTGTATTTTACAATGAATACATAATACTGTAAAATTCACAGGAACTTACTGGACAATCGCAGTAAGTTACTGTGAATTTTACGTTACATCTGTTAGTGTATGAGCACAGGGCCAGGCAGCATGATGGGAACCATAGGATAGCAGATACTACTACTACTACTACTACTAGGGGACTTCCCATGATGCACTGAGCACTCCTCTCCATCTGTATGCAACTCCATCCCATTAATGCATGTTACTAACTCGACTTCTTCCCTTTCTAAGAGTCTTGCTCTTTTATGAAAAGCACAATGAGATTTGGCACTATATAAATTTAATCACTACTACTACTACTACTACTACTACTACTGACCCGATAGCTGCTGGTTAGTAAATACACAGGACCACCACAAGCAAGAAGTGTGCGTTAATATGTGGATTAATACTGGGACGTCTACACAACTGTGTGAGTCGACTGACTTCAAAAAGTTCACTTTACTGGAACCAAAGCTCAAAACACGTACTCATGTCTCATCTTTCGTCTATTCGTTATTTAGGTTTCTCTCCCGTCCCGTCCCGTCCCCCCCCCGGGGACACGTACTGCAGAGTCTGGTGTTGACTGTTTTTATTCAACTCAACACCATATGCACCGGTGTTATTGTTGAATACATATTTCTAAAGATGTGAGGTTTCGTTATTACACAACACATTCTGACCTTTTTGAATCTTGGGCCCGACAAATAACCCATATTTCAAAAAAAAAAAATAGGCAATACTAGAACCAAACTAGCTAACCCGCTTTAAATAGTAATTAAGACAAATAGTCAAAACTAAAAAACGAAAATGACCTTGGCCACAACATCTATGCATGACTGTGCGTCTGTACAATGTTTGTGTATCTTGGCCTCGTTACCTTCCGTAGTGCAAGATTGAGCTAACGTCGTAACCCAGTTCAAAGGTTTTTCCTCGTTGCACATCAAAGTTTTTCTGCATCCCTGAAACAGCAAACCAATGTTATTAATCACAGAACATAGTTATGTTTTTAAACCGCACCCTGTGGCATTTGGTCGTGTAGTCCGGTATGTTGGGGGCGGGGTGGAAGCTCACGTGTCACATCCACTGCGCCATCACCACCACTTCAACCTTTTAACCTTGAATTAACAGATTACCGTCACTGGATTGCTTTCATGCTGGAAACTTAAACCCAATAGAAGTCTTTTACATTATTTGAGATTTTAGAGAGGTTGATCATCCCTCCAGAAACACTCCATGATGCGATCGCATGATTCAATGCATAATAAGCCAGAGCTGCATAGTTATGTGGGGGGCTGCATTTTTTCAAATAATGCCGCATGAATTTGAGCAAAAATAATGCAGGGCTTGCATGATTTCTTAATCTCGCATTTTGTTGCAAAAAAAAGTCAAATTTTCCCATTGCCATGGGAACGTTATAACGTGACAAACACGCGGCAAGACAAAGTTTAGTTTAAGTTGATGCAATTTCATCGCATTTCAGAAAACGAGTCGCATAATCAAGGATTTTTGCAACAATCACAAAAAAAAAAAAAAAAGAAGTGTTTGTCACATTGAATCTTCCATTTCTGTGTCTGCTGATTTGGTTGAGTTATGACTGAGAAGCAGTGCGATTTCTTTTGACTTCACGCCTTCTCTTCAACGCTCGTCGTCCCCTGGTTGAAGCTTTTATCTTAAAACAGTTTGTGTCCAGTACACTTTCCGTCAAACGACTAACAAAGCAGAACATTTGCACACAACCAGAGATGATCTTTCACCAAATAATAATACCAGCAAGCACAGGAACGTTACCTTGCATGATGTTGTTAGGAGAAATCGTGATGTACTTGTCGCGGTCCGCCCGGGTGTGTTCGTGGTAGAAGCCCAGAGCATGAAGGAGCTCATGGGCGATGTTTCCCACGGTGCACGTTGGGCCAATGAACACCGATTGACCTCCGCCGATGAAGCCCACGTATGACGCACAACTGGGAACATGACAGTTAATTATGCAAGCAAATGATTGAATCGGAAAACCCATTCAAACCCCGCCGTAATTACTACATTAAAAGAAAAGGAAACAGGCGTCAGTCCGCCGCGAGGCTGGCTTACCCTGCGCTGACTTCGAAGCGCAGGTAGTTGGACTCAGAGGTTCGCTTGTAGAAGGACACACAGGTGGGACTGGACAGCATCGCCATGGCAGCGAGGATGTCGTTGTTCCGAGCGGCTGCAAAACACAACACGGCATTAAGACAGACACGGAGCGGGACTGATGCTCGTTTGTTCCAGAAGGAAACGCGCTCTTTAGACCAATCAGTCCGGACGCCGCAACGGCAGCTCTGCTAAATAGTCTCAGGAAGGAACATCTGCACCCCGCAGAAGAAAACACCAGATCAGATATTAACCCTCATGTTGTCGTTGGGTCAAATTTGACCCGTTTTAAAGTTTCTGAAGCAGCAATTTGAATTTCTTTCCATGAAAGACTTCACAAGTCAAACTAAGGGTCAGTTCACTACTATCATTGACTTTCAGGTGTTTTATTAAATTTTATAGCATGTGATTATCCATCAACATCCTCTGATCTTAAATATAAAAAAAAAAAAAAACTGCTTTAACTCAAAAGTTAGCTAGAATTTCATGGGCTATATGTTCCAGATATACCAAATAGTGGTAACAAGTTGTTAGTGTACACTGGTGGAAGTCAACACGATACAGTAACGTGAGCCATTATAAAAACTGCACCACAATGCACTAATGCAACAATTGGTTTTATTTAATTAAGCATTTGCACACTCTTCGTATATGTATTTGTTCTTATATTTTATTACCATTTCATGTATATTGGATCCTAGTATTTCATTTATATTCTGTGTGACTGATTTTGCTGCTGTAACACTAGAAATTCCCATTTTATTGGATCTCTATCTATCTATCTATCTATCTATCTATCTATCTGATACATGGCTACACCTCATTATCTCTGACCAGTGTCTCCGTGTGGACTTCGTCCTCAGACATCCCACCAATCAGTCCCAGAAGGTCGCAGTTAGAGGGGACGCCCTCAACATATTCTTATTAATCTTTACAATCATTCCTCTAAAGAACCAAGCACGTGTGTCTTGTTGCACCGTCCAAATGTTCTTCATAACTTAACATTTTTAGCGTGTAGCTGCTGGTTTTTTGAGTTTAGAACATAAAAGAAAGCCGCCAAACTATGTGGTAACTGAAGCGTCGGGGTTTGTGGTATTTTTGGTGCCCAGCCTGTGCCTCTAGTGTTTGACGTCTACGCCCCGTGTTGTCTCCGAGACCGGGCTTTGTCACGTGTTCAGGTTGCAGGCAGCTAGCGGATCAAGGACAGACGGCTACGATTTGTGACAAATGAAATCACACTGAAACCATGCAGGAACTCCCCGTGCACCTTTAATCCACGCAGACCTCTTACCTAGCTCTGGGTGGATTTCGTATGGGATGTTTGGGGTTGGCCAGATGTTGTCAGCTGCGTTCCTGTCACTCTGTGGACGACAAAAAGTCCAAATAAACTTCCAAGCGAGTGCAGAAAAACTGAGATTGAGAAGTGTGTTGGCTGGGAGCAACAGAATTAAATTTGCCTCACCAGGGATCCCAAAAATGAAATAAATCACTAAACTTTGCACATCGGTCCAGTCCTACTCTAAAACTTCCTTAGGGGGTTGTCCTCGGGTCAAATTGACCAAAGTGTTTTATATCAGAAATATGGATTTCTTTCAATCAAATGGCCCAAAAATAACACTGATGATTCCATACAATGTTTCAGGTAAATTAATGATTACTTTCATTAAATTTTTTAATTTAATCTTATAGCATCCTCTGATCTTAACTATTAGTCAAAATAATTCATAATTTCTCAGTTTAAAAAAAAAAGGAGTCCACTAGACAAATTTGGAGCTAAAACACAAGAGCGTGTCTTCTACTGCTGCTTTGATTTGTCCCCAACAAGTCCTGCAATGTTTGTGTCTTAACGTTAAAACATTCCTAAAAATACATTTAAAGAGGACGTTTTACTCACCGGCAACACCATGTCTCCCTCCATTACTGCTGTGTTGTTCTCGGACATCAGCTCTGTCACAAATAAAAACAAATATTTCAGATTTTCTTTCAACTTTTCTTCTCACCTGCAACTTAAATACACACATTGCAATTTCCTGTCTGGTGTCAGATCAGAACAGAAGTGAACTTAGGACACTTTCCAGGTACCAGACATAAGAGTTAGCATTTGATGGAGAAGCTTCCAGCAGAGCTGCAGATATTAACAGAAGTACTGACCGTACACAGTCTCTGGGTAAGACTCCATGTAACGAGCCGTCTTGGAGGGCCAGTCACCTGGAAAATCTGGTAAAAACACAATTAGACTTTCAACCAGCGGTGGAATGTAACCGAGTACTTTTACTCCAGGTGTTGAGGTACTTTTCATGTCACTTTCTACTTCTACTCCACTACATTCATCTGACAGCTTTAGTTACTAGTTACTTTACACGTTAAGATTTCGGTCCCGGGACCTTCTAAAGAAGGACAAAAACACACACAAAAAGCACCAAAAACTTTGGAAAAAAACAACCTAAATACAAAAACCTTGCAAATTTACTTTTTAAAATGCGGCTAAAACTCAAAGAAAAAAGAAACAAAAAACTCTGAAAACAGCCGAGTGTTGATGACGACTCGGGGAACATCAATCTGATGATGACTACTAACAGGTGCTTGGATCCTTCACTCCTCTACAGTCTTCTTTACTTTTAATACTTTAACTACATTTTCCTGATGATACTTATTTCACGTATTTACTGCAGGACTTTAACTTGTAATGGAGTATTCTTACAGGGTAGTGTTGGTACTTTTACTGCAGTACAAATATCTAAATACTTCTCCCCCCACTGACCCTAACCCTATGAACAAGTTGATTGCCTGTAATCCGAACCCACCTGAATCTTTAGCAGCTCCGGGTGGAGGACGGGAGTCCACTAGACAGAGACACAAGAGACCAGAGAGGTTGATGATGTGAGACATTTCTCTGGCAGAGTTGTTTCAAGTGCAAGTTTTTCATTTATAAAACACAAAAAAAAAAATTTAAATACAAATCAAGTTTGGCACCAAAGACAAAACATTCCTATATAAAAACCCATAAATATACATAGCTCCAGCCCTCTGGAGACTTAAAGAAACACATTCATCTCTGTGATTGTCAAGACTTTAATCACTTCAATCCTTCCTCAGTTAGTAAGCGATTGGAGGCGACCAAAACAAAACAAGAAAAATCAAATGTTTGATTTTTTTCCCCCAGAAAGTTGAATCCATCGAGTTGATTTCTTACCGTTTGTAGAGCACTCGGCCAACAGAAGAGCAGCGAGGAGCAGAGGCAGCATGGTGTCACGGGTCAGGACTCAGACTGACTCTAGCAGCTCACTGATGACTAACAGCTGGTTCGTCTCATTAAGTCAAATCACCTGGAGGCTCCGCCTCTTTCCTCCCTGTGGAGCTGAAACAGCTCCTGAGGCTCCACATCCACCCGTTACCCTGCACTGTGTCGTTACTTTGCAGATTAAAATGTATTAAAGGTCTATAAGATATGATGCATTAGTAGAAATAGAAACTCCCTGAAAGGCTTTTCTCTGCCACTGAATGTAACTGAAAGCCTTCTCTCTGATCTAATGGTTGTAGTTTTGGCTTTAGCTCTCACAGATAGCTTTATTTGTCACACGTGCACAGGTACACAGTGATATGATACAAGCCTCCGGGCCACACGCTCTAGCCTTGTATTGTCTTCCTGTCAACCATAAAAATATATATATATACATATTCTTTTTACTTCTGCAGCGCCCCTCCCCTTCAGCTCTGTGTGTTGCCGTTCTTTAAACTGTGTTCACTTTGGGAAGCAACAGCCAGCTGCCTTCGTCTTCGTCCTTTTGTTTTTTTCTTCTTCAACATTTGTATTGTTGACTTGAATTTACCCAAAACCCAAATGTAACAGAAAGAAACGCTGCGTCCAGATTACACAACAGAGGTTGTCCAGGTCTCTAGGGGGAGCAGTAAGTGGAACAGCTTGATTTGACCAGAGACAGACACACAGAGAGACAGACAGAGCGGGACGGATGGACAGAGAGAGCACAGATGAGGGGTTTGTTTTGGAAACAGGAAGCTAAGTGTAGTAAAGAGAAAATCATGCACATTAATCATCACATTATAAAAGAGCAACAGGTTTCCATGGCTACCGTGCTAACAGTTAGCCGTGGATATCACTGGAAAGTAGAACACACAAATCTAATGTCAAATTAAGATGTTTTTCTCTTAATTGGCTCGTGCTTTATTTATGTGCATGTGGTTTTTAAGTTGCAGTGTTTGCCCCCCCACGTTAACAACCAGTGATGCCAGAAAGGCTGCCCTCTATGGGCCGTTACCAAAAATAAAATTATATATATATATATATATATATATGTGTCTTATTTTTCAAAAATGTATTTCTTCACTAACTTCCGAGGCGGGGCTAGCAGGGAATTGCCCGTAACTCGGGTTCTGCTGTAGCACTCCTGTCTGAAATTGACGGAGACATCCACCACCACGTCTCAAACATACGGACCAGGTTTTGTTAAAATCCGACAAAGGAAGCAAAATCGCATCCATTATAGTGATGAAACATTTTCTGTAGAGCGTTAAACCAGTTGAACTGGTTTTGCTCAGCTATGTGCAGGCACCCCCAACTCTGCAGTCTGATCTCAGCGTGTGAATGAATTTCTATATTTTTATCTCTTCGTAGTTCGTCTCTTTGCGTCCCTGTACCCCGTATTCTGGATCTTTTTACCCAGGGCGTTGTTCATATGCCATTCAGAGATTTACAGGCGACAACATATTTACAAAAACATTTATTAACAATCTGAACATTGATTTTTACTTTAAAATATTTTTTTAAATTAATAAATAAAAGCTAATCTAGCATTTCTTTGTGGTGTTCTTGTGGCGGCGTTGGGGTGCTGCAGGGAGCCGATGGAGCGGCAGAATCACCCCCACCGCTGGTGACACCATGAGGAACGTTTTCACTCCCCATCTATTCCTGGACGTCTGGTGGGGGAGAGGAGAAGCGTAGTTAGCATTTTGGAACCAATCAGAAACCAGAGTAACAAACACCAGAAACCAAGCGTAAAACATAGAAAACAAAATCAGGACACGTTACACCGAGACAGGAGAGAGAAACTGTCACATCACTACACACTACTAGGTATTAATAGCTAATCAAAAGCCTGACCCCCCCCCTCCCCCGATGTGTGCACGTCTACATGTATTTGCAGCAGCATTTTGTACAAGTTGGAGTTGTGAGCTGGAGGTTTGATTCCGACCAACATGGAGCATCACAGTAGTCCAACCTTGAACTAATAAAGCATGAATGGCCTTTTCTAGATGGTGCCCGTCGCTGAGGAAAGGCTTAGCTTTAGCCAGGAGACGCTAACGTTGTTGATTTGCTTGTCAACTTCCATGTTGCAATCAAAAGTAACCCCCCAAATTTCTGACAGCTGGCTTAAGATATGAAACCAGAGCTCCCAAACCCAACTACAGACAGTTAAAGAACAGATTACCACAGCTGTAGAGGAGGCGAACTTTCTTGATATCCGTGTTTGTTAATTTCACTCTCTGTCCCATGTTCTTCACATTTCTTTTGGGTAGGATCGTGGGGAGGCCGTTGGCTGAAAAAACCCCTCTGAAATGTGACAAATAACACAAAAATCTATGCATGCACACATGTACAAACATGTACAATGCTTGTGTATCTTGGACACGTTACCTTCCGTAGTGCATGATTGAACTCAAGTCGTAACTCAGATTAAAGGTTTGGCCGTTTTCCACATTGAAGTTTCCCTCCATCCCTGCAACACACAACACGTAGTATTCCACTCAAGTAGAAGTAAACTCCCTGTTGTCAAACTATCAAAGCACAGTATTTGTACACCAAAAGGAGCCAGTTGAGGTGGTTCAGGCATCTGGCAAGGATGTGTCCTGGGGGCCTCCCTAGGGAGGTGGTCCAGGCACGTCCGGCTGGGAGGAGGCCTCGGGAAAGACCCAGGACTAGGTGGAGAGATTATATCTCCAACTAGGCCTGGGAACACCTCGGGATCCCCCAGTCGGAGCAGGTTGATGTGGCTCGGGAAAGGGAAGTTTGGGGTCCCCTGCTGGAGCTGCTGCCCCCGCAACCCAATAGCGGATGAAGATGGATGGAGTATTTGTACACAGCTAGAAGCTAGTGCTGAACTATGAATAAATGACACACAGGAACGTTACCTTTCATAATGTTATCGGGAAGAATTGCGATGTGCTTCCGGCGGTCCGCCCTGGTGTGTTCGTGGTAGAGGCCCAGAGCATGAAGGACCTCATGGGCGATCATTCCCACGGTGCACGCTGGGCCAATTAACACGGGTTGCTCTCCGCCGATGAAGCCCACGTATGACCCACAACTACAACGTTACAGTTGATTAAGGAAGCGAAGAAGGAAACGTAAGAATTCAGATAACATGGCTTTCAAAGTTCCAAAGTTATTTGCTTCCATAGATGATGCACAGACCTTTACGCTTTAATTATTTTACGGTGTAAAAGGATAAGTCCCAGCTGAATACATCATAATAGCTAAACTCTAGGCTGTCATACCCTGTGCTGAATTCGAAGAGCAGGTAGTCCGTCTCAAAGGCTTGCTCGTGGAAGGACACACAGGTGGGTTTGGACACCATCGCCATGGCAGCGAGGATGTCGTCTGTCTGACCGGCTGCAAAACACACAGCAGTAAAAACAGAGAAATTAGCATTTTGTTTTAAGTGGATGCTTCTTTAATCCACACTCGGACCGCTTACCCAACTCTGGGCTGATTTTGTACGGTATCTCTAGTGTCGGCCAGATGTTTTCCACTGTGTTCCTTTCCCTCTGTAGACGACAAATAAACTGACGTTAATTTCAAGTGTGTGCAGACACTCAGATAAAAGTGACAAAAAAATAGATAATCTTGTGTTCGCAGATATTCTTACCATGAAATCTGCCTTCCCATGATTAAAAAAAAAAAAATTACCAAAACTTTGCACACAAGTTCCGTTCTTAGCTAAAACTTCCTTAACTGGCTTCAAACTTTGAAAAATACATAAATCAGCCAGACACGCTAGCACAAATGTAGATTTCCCAATTAAATTAACAAATTGGTTAACACACCTACTGTAAATCAGATGCATTTAATAATCTGAGTGCTTTCAAATCAAAAGGTTCTCATTAGTGCAACTTAAATTTAAGCCCAGTCAACTTAAAGTTGTCTTTCCAACTCAATTATCTGCTTTAACCAAAAGTAGAATACTGCTTTATTACATAAGTTCTAGTTGTATGGTTCACACGTAATTAACAAGTTACCTTAGCTTAATTTAGCTTTTAAGATAATTCAAAACTTTAAGTTGGTTGAGGGGGGAAAACAGGGGATGCCCGTCCTCTGTCTGTGTCGGCGCTCTAACCTGCGGCTGATTTCTGAGGACTCTGGTTACCTGGTCCTCAGGTCTCTGCAGGGTAAATCCAGACAGCTAGCTAGACTATCTGTCCAATCTGAGGACTATGGTTACCTGGTCCTCAGATCTCTGCAGGGTAAATCCAGACAGCTAGCTAGACTATCTGTCCAATCAGAGTCTCTGTTGACGACTAAAACTACTTCTGAACGTACACATGTTCCACCAAAACAACGTCCTTCCCGAGACTATTTAGCACCGTGGCTCCGTCCTCCCATCCAGAATGCTGTGTGGAATAGACAGACCTTATTTGCAGTGCTGTGGAGGAAGGTCTGGCCATGCAAGACTGATATAAAAAAAATAATCATATTTTTCAAACTAAATGTAGACCCAATTGAGCTCAAATGTATTTCTGCTTTAAGAAATTACAAAGTCCACATTTTTTCTGAAGATGTTAACCTGTAGGCCTTCTAAGAAACTCCTTCCAGGGTTTGACACCAAAATGGCTCCAGTGCATCTATAAACTGTCCTTCATAAACGATCCAGGCAGATTTTCTCAAAAATTGAGCATGCAGTGTTATCAAAATGTTTAACTGTAAACTAAAAATTCTTGCTTATACATTTGCCATGTTAAAGAAGAACACCGTGGTACATTTCAGAATTATAACTCAAAAACTAACAAGTCCTGCATTTAAAGGACGTTTTACTCACTCGCAACACCACGTCTCCCTCCACTGCTGCGTTGTTCTCAGACATCAGCTCTGTCAAAAATAAGAAAGAAAAATATTTCAGATTTAACTTTTTTCTTCTCACTTTCATACAACTTCCTGTCTGGTGTCAGATCAGAACAGAAGTGAACTTAGGACACTTTCCAGGTACCAGACATAAGAGTTAGCATTTGATGGAGAAACTTCCAGCAGAGCTGCAGATATTAACAGAAGTACTGACCGTACACAGTCTCTGGGTAAAACTCCGTCCTGGAGGGCCAGTCACCTGGAAAATCTGTTAAAAAACACACAATTAGACTTTTAAAAACACAAAAAACACCTAATAAATGTAGTGATTGACTGTAATCCAACCTGTACCTTTCTCAGCTCTCGGTAAAGGACTCGAGTCGACTAAAACGAACAAGATCAGAGAAAAATCGTGTTAATTTCATTCATTGCACATGCAAAATCATATTCAATTTTATTCATAATCAAATCATGACAAGTTATCGAGACACTTTACAGATAGAGCAGGTCTAGACCGCTCTATGAATTACAGATCCCAACAAAGAAACTAGTGCGACAGTGGTGAGGAAAAGCTCCTTTTAGGAAGAAACCTGGGACAGACCCAGGTTCTTGGTAGGCGGAGTCTGACGGGGGCTGGTGGGGGGGTGATGAACTGTGGCAAAAAACGGTCACAGTAAAAGATAATGGGACAGTGACTACAAATGGTAGTCGTAGTAGTTCCTGTCATAGCAGGGCGCTGCAGGGTGTAGCGTGGCACAGCAGAGCATGTACATAGTGGAATTCTATAAGATAGATGGATAGATGGATAGATGGATAGCGATCAAACTAATAAATATACATAGCTCCAGCCCTCTGGAGATGCTGTTATATTTAGATCATGATGATTCTCAAGACTTTAATCACTTCAATCCTTCCTCAGTTAGTAAGCGATTGGAGGCGACCAAAACAAAACAAGAAAAATCCAACGTTTGATTTTTCCCCCAGAAAGTTGAATCCATCGAGTTGATTTCTTACCGTTTGTAGAGCACTCGGCCAACAGAAGAGCAGCGAGGAGCAGAGGCAGCATGGTGTCACGGGTCAGGACTCAGACTGACTCTAGCAGCTCACTGATGACTAACAGCTGGTTCGTCTCATTAAGTCAAATCACCTGGAGGCTCCGCCTCTTTCCTCCCTGTGGAGCTGAAACAGCTCCTGAGGCTCCACATCCACCCGTTACCCTGCACTGTGTCGTTACTTTGCAGATTAAAATGTATTAAAGGTCTATAAGATATGATGCATTAGTAGAAATAGAAACTCCCCAATAGTGCATCAAATGCTGCCGACACGTTTTCAAGTTCTACAGAAGAGAAAATTTGTCATGAGTGACAGAAATGTTAAATAAAATACATACAAGAACATAAAAGATAGAAAATATACAAATCTGTATGTTTGTGTTTAAAAGAAAATGTCACAAAACTGATTTAGCTTCAAATCTTAGATAATATTTTGTTAAAAATTCACATTTTTGAAATTAGCCAATGGGACAGGCGGAGAAGCTTCATCTTCCTCTTTACAACAATAATACTCAACAAGGTCCTTCACACACATATGCACGATACTTATGAAGAAATAAACATAAATTACAAAATACAAGTTAATATAATTATATATATATAATAATACTGCATTGAGGGGGTGTAGCCATTTATCTCTGGGTGGTGTTGCCCTGGCCTCCAGCCCTACTGGCAGTAATCTAGGAGTTCTTTTAGATCAGGATATCTCCTTTAACGCCTCTAAAACCAACCTCAGAACAGCCTTTTTTCATCTTCGTAACATCAGGAACATCCGGTCTCAGAACGAAGCTGAAAAACTAGTCCATGCATTTGTTACTCCCAGGCTGGACTACTGTAGTTCTTCATTATCAGGATGCTCAAACAAGTCCCTTAAGACTCTCCAGCTGATCCAGAATGCTGGATGTGCTCTGACAAGATCTAATAAAAGAGATCACATCTCTCCTGTTTTAGCTTCTCTGCATAGGCTTCCTGTAAAATCCAGGATTTGATTTAAAATCCTTCTCCTAACCTACAAAGCTCTTCATGGTCAGGCACCATCTTATCTTAAAGAGCTCTTAGAGCCTTATTGTCCAACCAGAGCACTGCGCTCCCAGGATGCAGGGTTACTGGTGGATCCTAGAGTCTCTAAAAGTAGAACGGGAGCCAGAGCGTTCAGCCATCAGGCTCCTCTCCTGTGGAACCAGGATCCAGTCTGGGTCCAGGGACCAAAGTGTTCAGCTATCAGGCTCCTCTCCTGTAGAACCAGGTTCCAGTCTGGGTCCAGGGACCAAAACGTTCAGCTGTCAGGCTCCTCTCCTGTGGAACCAGGTTCCAGTCTGGGTTCCGGAGACAGACACCGTCTCCACATTTAAGAGTAGGCTTAAGACTTTCCTCTTTGGTAAAGCTTATAGTTAGGGCTGGCTCAGGAGAGTCCTGAACCATCCCATAGTTACGTTGCTATAGACCTAGACTGCTGGGGGACTTCCCATGATGCACTGAGCAACTCTCTTCTCCTCCTTCTCTCCATCTGTATGCAACCTCATCCCATTAATGCATGTTACTAACTCAACTTCTTCCCTTTCTCTGAGTCTTGTGCTCTCTCGTCCCTCTTCTCTCTCCTACTATTGCTTCCTCCAGATGTTTCTGGCTCTGGAGCTGTGGTTGGAGTCACCTGCTGCCTCCATGTTCCTGGTCGACACCCTCTGCTACAATTCTTCATGCCCCTCTCTGTCTGTCTCTTCTCTGTCTGTCTTTCTCTATTTTCTCCAGCTTATTACAGGAAGCTTTCTTAGTTCTTGTCAGAACGCGCTGCTTCATTCTGGATCAGCAGGAGAGTCTTAAGGTACTTATTTAAGTCTGCTGACAGTAAAGAATTACAGTAGTCCAGCCTAGAAAACAAGGCAACAACTTGGCCAGAGACTAGAGTGAATGGAGCTATATATGAGTCAAATGCAGTGATGTATTTTTGTGCGAGAGTGAGTAAAGTAACATTGACACCCATGGCGGCGACCATGCGCAGCCTGGATGTGGAGTGGTTTGAGCACAGGAACTGCAGAGTGAGACGTGCTTTCAAGTCTCCAAACACCACAAATGTCTCCAATAACACCAGTAAAAGTCGCCAGATGGATGATTTGTTTGTGTTACCACAGTCCAACCACTTGCATTTTAACATGGGGGGAATATTCGTGATTCTTCCCCGTGCCTACTCCCCTCTGGTTGGGAACCACTGGCCTAAATAATTGATTGTAGTATTGGAAATCTGCAAGGCTGTAATTCCTCTGGCTGTTTCTTGCTTGCCAGGTATCCATGGTGATCATGTGACTGCAAAGTATTACATGGTTTAATTTGTTGTGCTGCACGGCTCTCTTTCACTGGTGCAGCTCCTCTATTCACCGTGTTCAGGTCTCGGTTTCAGCTACAGAGACTTCTCTTCTTCTATCCTATCTTTGTTGGGAGCTGCACATGCTCAGTAGCTCGGTAATCAGCTGATAACTCTTTCTCCAGCTTTGGTCAGTCCAAGGCAGGATCAGCTGGGAGACTTCTTCTAGACCAGGGACACAACAAGGACAGGAAGTAGAACAGTAGTTCTTTTGAAGATTATGGTCCACTAGTGGCTGTTGGAGCAGTGTTTTCCATTGAGAACGAGCTAGCATGCTACGGTTAGCCACCTCGTCTCTAGTGACGTAGAAACTCGTGCAGATGTAGGTGTGTGTGTGTGTGGAAACACCAGACACGAAAGGGTGGCAGTAGCTGAGTCCGTAGGGAGTTGGGCTGGGAACCGGAGGGTCGCTGGTTCAAGTCCCCGTACAGACCAAAGTATGGTGGTGGACTGGTAGCTGGAGAGGTGCCAGTTCACCTCCTGGGCACTGCCAAGGTGCTCTTGAGCAAGGCACCGAACCCCCAACTGCTCTGGGCACTTTTCCACGGGTAGCCCCCCCCCCCACTCTGACATCTCTCCATTAGTGCATGTGTAGGACCTGAACATGTGTGTGTAATAACAACAGTGTAAAGTGTAGTGTAGTAAAGTATATTATACACATTATTATTGACGTAGAAAGCCGTGCAGATGTAGAAGTGTGTATGCGTGTGACCCAAAACACCCCAAATCCCAGAAAAAGAGATTTGTTCATTAAAAGGGCACTTTAATGGATGGATTTTAAATGCACACATTAGTTGGGTGCAACTAACCAATCATATTCTTATCGAAAAAAAGAACGTCAACAATTTTTCCCCCAACTTTATTGTAGATTTTTTATTTTTTTTTTTAACATTCATGATGGCTTTTAAGACATTGTTTTTTGAAGATGAAAAAAAATTTTTTTTTATACTTTTCATAGTTCTTTATAACATATTGTGTTCTTGTCTGTGTGTCACTGCAGGTCACACAGTCCCAGTACAGCTGTGAACCTGCAGACACATCTGGACTGGACGTCCCTCTACAGTAAAATAACATCTCAACATTTTGAGCTTCTGGGGCTCCCCGAATGTTTTTCTCATCACTTCTAAAACTTCAATACAAGCAAATAGACCTCAAACTAATTTACAAAAACTTTTAGAAAAGCTAATAAATGTCGAAGAAAGTGTCAAAAATTGTTAATAAAAGCAAAAAAATAAGATAAACATAAAACGTGTCAACCCATAAAAAAACATAAGAAATAGAATGACAACAATCAGCTGTCAGCAACAAACATGGAGACTAAATAAGACAGAGAGTTAAAACTCATTAACCCTTAAATTACTTCTGTCTATTTCACTTCATACAACTCAGCAGAGACTCCACTATAACCAACAAGCGCAAGTCCAGCATAGAGGGGCTGAGTGAACGTGGTCTGGACTCTGTGGAGGAGAGTCATGGTTTCAGAGACGCTGTAGAAGGACAGAATACCTGCACTGTGATCCAGGTACACTCCTACTCTGGAGGACCCAGGACCTGAGACGGGAGTTTGGACATCGTTGGACCAAAATGTATAACTGTTGTTTTTACAATATAAAGCCCAAGATTTGTCATTTCGTCCAAATCCACATTCATCCGACGCCCCCGCTCTGCTGATATTCTTGTATGCGACTGCTACGTCAACTCCTCTCCCTCTCCTCTCCACCTCCCAGTAACAACGTCCAGTCAGACTCTCTCTACTCAGGACCTGCCACTCTTCAGTGAATCTGTCTGGGTGACTAGAATAAGACTGTTCTTGACTCATTACTGTTGCTTTCCTGTTCCCCTCAGATAACAACAACCAGGTGTATGCTGTGTTTGGATCCAGTGTGATTTCACGTGAATATTGTAAGAATCCAGCTCTGGTCTTGGGCTCTGGTTGTGGCAGTAAAACGTCCACTTTAGTCCCTGTCAGTGAGACGTTTGTCCACTTCTCTCTCAGGACGTCCTGTAGTTTATCTCTGAGCTCTGACACGGCCGCTGTCACGTCCTCAAAGCAGCTCAGAGGACGGATCTGGATGCTGGATGCTGATTGGCTGAGTGGTGCCAGTGAGGGGTAGTTGTGTAGAAACTGGTTGTGATCCTCTGTGTGTGAGAGCTTCTTCAGCTCAGCGTCTTTCCTCTTCAGCTCAGTGATCTCCTGCTCCAGCTTCTCCTGAAGCTCTCGGACTCGACTCACTTCCCTTTCCTGCTGGGATCTGACCTGCTGCTTCACATCAGAGCTTCTTTTCTCCAGGAGACGGATCAGCTCAGTGAAGATCTTCTCGCTGTCCTCCACTGCTTCATCAGCAGAGAGATTGATGGCCTCCGCCTGCTGTTGAAGCAGCTTCACATCTTTCTCTCTGTCCTGGATTCTCTGCTGGATGTTGAGTCGACTCCCCTCGAGCTCTCTCTGCCTCTCAGCTCCCTCTTCTTCAGCTGAGACTTCCTCATCAGAGCAGAGATAACAGATAAGCTGCTGATTTGTACGACAGAACATCATCACCTCATCATGACGAGAGCAGACGTTCTCCTGGAGCTTCTTGGACGGCTCCACCAGCTTGTGTTTCTTGAATGTCTCTGATTCATAATGAAACTGAATGTGTTTCTCACAATAAGAGATCAGACATTGCAGACAGGACTTGATGGCTTTGAGTTTCCTCCCGGTGCAGACATCACAGGCCACATCTTCAGCTCCAGCATAGCAGTGATCAGCAGGAGCAGCTTGGAGTCCAGTCTTCTTCAGCTCCTCCACTAAATCTGCTAACATGGTGTTTTTCAGCAGGACAGGCCTCGGTGTGAACGTCTTCCTGCACTGAGGACAGCTGTAGCTGTCCTTACCATCCTCTCCATCCCAGTGGCTTTTAATACAGTTCATGCAGTAGCTGTGTCCACAGGGAGTAGTCACCGGATCCTTCAGTAGATCCAGACAGATGGAACAAGAGAAGGTTTCCCGGTCCAGCTGAACTCCTCTCTGCGCCATCTCACCTCTCGCTCAGTGACAACGACTGTCTCTGTGTCTCTCTGCAGGTTAACCCCTCCCAGCGCTCGTCTGCTGAACATAAAAACAGGTTTTACAGTCATCACCACTTCAGGGAAAGAGTCGGACATTTACAGACAGAATTACAGAAAAACATACTTTATATCCATGATTTATCAATATTAATCCTCCACACAGACGACACCTTTAAGCACATTTACACTGAACCGCAGCCTGTTTTTACTCAAACAAACACCTTCTTTTACTGATAAATTACTGATCCACTGCACCTTTTACACTAAACTAGAGGTGTTAGTCTTCCTCTGTTATACCATTCAAAATTAATTTGTTTTTTATATTCTAATAGTTTAATAATAAATGTTAAAATGCAGCCTGGACTAAATATGTACTACACTACTCAAGCTTATGCATTGTCAATACTAAGAGTGTCACAATATCAGTCACAATCTTAAATGCTGCGAAGACGTGCAGGCGCCGCATCGACAGAACAGCATAGTATCGCAATATTTTCAGTGGCAATACACAGGCGTCAAGTATGGATCTTTAATTATATATATTATATGTAATGGTCAGTTGGTCCCACTTTGCAGCAATAACATTGAAGTGAGATGAACAAACAGAAATGTTTCTTTTTAGATGAAACATGTTGATAAGTTTCCTTTTGGGGAAAAATTAGAAGTTGGAAAAAAGGTTATAAATTGCAAATTATCACAGAAATATATATATATATATATATATATATATATATATATATATATATATATATATATATATATATATATATATATATATACACACACACACACACAGGTAAAAGCCAGTAAATTAGAATATTTTGAAAAACTTGATTTATTTCAGTAATTGCATTCAAAAGGTGTAACTTGTACATTATATTTATTCATTGCACACAGACTGATGCATTCAAATGTTTATTTCACTTAATTTTGATGATTTGAAGTGGCAACAAATGAAAATCCAAAATTCCGTGTGTCACAAAATTAGAATATTGTGTAAGGGTTACATTTTGAAGACACCTGGTGCCACAAAGTAATCAGCTGATTAACTCAAAACACCTGCAAAGGGCTTTAAATGGTCTCTCAGTCCAGTTCTGAAGCCTACACAAACATGGGGAAGACTTCAGATTTGACAGCTGTCCAAAAGGCGACCATCGACACATTGCACAAGGAGGGAAAGACACAAAAGGTTATTGCTGAAGAGGCTGGCTGTTCTCAGAGCTCTGTGTCCAAACACATTAATAGAGAGGCAAAGGGAAAGAAAAACTGTGGTCAGAAAAAGTGTACAAGCGATAGGGATCACCGCGCCTAGTCAAGATTGTGAAAAAGGGTGTGGACAGCTGCTGGAGTCAGTGCTTCAAGATCCACCACCAAGAGACGCTTGAAAGACATGGGTTTCAACTGCCGCATACCTCGTGTCAAGCCACTGTTGACCAAGAAACAGCGAAAAGCGTCTCACCTGGGCTAAGGAAAAAAGAGCTGGACTGCTGCTGAGTGGTCCAAAGTCATGTTTTCTGACGAAAGCAAATTTTGCATTTCCTTTGGAAATCGAGGTCCCAGAGTCTGGAGGAAGACAGGAGAGGCACAGGATCCACGTTGCCTGAAGTCTAGTGTAAAGTTTCCACCATCAGTGATGGTTTGGGGTGCCATGTCATCTGCTGGTGTCGGTCCACTCTGTTTCCTGAGATCCAGGGTCAACGCAGCCGTCTACCAGCAAGTTTTAGAGCACTTCATGCTTCCTGCTGCTGACCTGCTCTATGGAGATGGAGATTTCAGGTTCCAACAGGACTTGGCGCCTGCACACAGCGCAAAATCTACCCGTGCCTGGTTTACGGACCATGGTATTTCTGTTCTAAATTGGCCAGCCAACTCCCTGACCTTAGCCCCATAGAAAATCTGTGGGGTATTGTGAAAAGGAAGATGCAGAATGCCAGACCCAAAACGCAGAAGAGTTGAAGGCCACTATCAGAGCAACCTGGGCTCTCATAACACCTGAGCAGTGCCAGAAACTCATCGACTCCATGCCACGCCGCATTAATGCAGTAATTGAGGCAAAAGGAGCTCCAACCAAGTATTGAGTATTGTACATGCTCATATTTTTCATTTTCTTACTTTTCAGTTGGCCAACATTTCTAAAAACTCCCTTTTTTGTATTAGCCTTAAGTAATATTCTAATTTTGTGACACACGGAACTTTGGATTTTCATTTGTTGCCACTTCAAATCATCAAAATTAAATGAAATAAACATTTGAATGCATCAGTCTGTGTGCAATGAATAAATATAATGTACAAGTTACACCTTTTGAATGCAATTACTGAAATAAATCAAGTTTTTCAAAATATTCTAATTTACTGGCTTTTACCTGTATATAGGACACACCTTCTCATTCAATGAGTTTCCTTTATTTTATTATTTCCATTGTAGATTCTCACTGAAGGCATCAGAACTATGAATGAACACATGTGGAATTATATTATTATATTTCTAAAGTAGAAATAACTGAAAACATGTCTTGTATTCTAGTTTCTTTAAAGTACCCCCCCCTCTGCTTTTTTTTGATAGTGCTGCAAACCCTTGGTGTTCTCTCAACGAGCTTCATGAGGTAGTCCCTGAAATGGTCCCCCCCCCTCCCCAGGTGGGCTTTGTCAGGGTTCATTAGTGGATTTTCTTGCCTTATTAATGGAGTTGGACCATCAGAAGTCAGGTTGATACACAGCTGACAGCCTATTGGACGACTGGTAGAATTCATATTATGGCAAGAACCAATCAGCTAAGAGAAGAGAAATTTTCCAGACTGCACTTCATTTCTTAAGGTAATGACGGCCGCTCGTTTCTCTTCTCTTAGCTGATTGGTTCTTGCCATAATATGAATTCTACCAGTCGTCATGAAGCTCATTGAGAGAACACCAAGGGTTTGCAGCGCTATCAAAAGCGGGGGTACTTTGAAGAAACTAGAATATAAGACATGTTTTCAGTTATTTCTACTTTTTTGTTAAGTCCATAATTCCTCATGAGTTCATTCATAGTTTTGATGCCTTCAGTGAGAATCTACAATGGAAATAGTCATGAAGATAAAGGAAACGCATTGAAGGAGAAGGTGGGTCCAACCTTTTGGTCTGTGCTGTATATACTGTACATATACAGACATATGCATATATATATACTGTACATATACAGACATATGCATATATATATACTGTACATATACAGACATATGCATATATATACTGTACACATACAGACATATGCATATATATACTGTACATATACAGACATATGCATATATATACTGTACATATACAGACATATGCATATATATACTGTACATATACAGACATATGCATATATATATACTGTACATATACAGACATATGCATATATATATACTGTACATATACAGACATATGCATATATATACTGTACATATACAGACATATGCATATATATATACTGTACATATACAGACATATGCATATATATATACTGTACATATACAGACATATGCATATATATACTGTACATATACAGACATATGCATATATATACTGTACATATACAGACATATGCATATATACACTGTACATATACAGACATATGCATATATACACTGTACATATACAGACATATGCATATATATACTGTACATATACAGATATATGCATATATAAATGACCCTAGGGGGTTAATAACATGTGTACAGAGTCAAACGTTCTCTGGGATGTTTTCATGTAAACAAGCTTCCACCAACCGGTGGCTAGCTGCTAACGCTAGCTTTTGGGGCACATGGTAAATCGCTATTTTATACTAATAAGGCTCCAAACAGCACGCCACCTCCACGGTAACATAACGAGGTCCCTACATGTAAACCGAAGCACTGAGAACTTCATACGTGTACAGGCAGTTTATTAAAAAAGAGATTATAAAGACAGTAGCGGCCATTTTGACATGCAGGCGCCATCTTGGAAAACAGGCATCGAATCATGCACGTTGTGTTTGACCTCTGTTACTGGCTGCACGGTGTCCGGCGCTCCACTGCTCACGGCTGGATGGGTACCGTTGGAAGTGGGCTGGTGGTTTGAGACTTGTTATTGGTATAAAACAGTGATTTATTCAACTGTACACATGTATTATTAACCCCTAGGGTCATTTAGCCTGGAGTTGTCCTTTAATGTGCACATTAAGGACACTGGAAATCTGTACAATTTAATTATAGTGCAATATTTAATATTTAACTATTTAATTTCATTACTGTAGGGCGGTCCTCGCCTAAAGACATCCGTAGTGGACCAACATGATGTTGTCGACTCATCGATTCGTTGATTTAATGGACAGAGCTGTGGCTTTGAGACTAGAAAAGCTCAATATAATAAATATAGTTAATGAACATCTGGAAAACTAAGTTTCTACAATTAATCCTGCAAAAGCACCATTTTAAATCTGGTGTTCACAATGTGCTCGTATGTATTTTGGAAATGAGGAATTAAGCATGAATAAGCAGAAAAAATGACTTCTCAACTAAAGAAATCTTAGTCGACAAAACCAAAACCACAGAAGAGGGGACGGTCCTACATTACTGTGCAATATTTAATAATCCGGACTTTTGATACACCAATAACTATTTTATTTGCATAATGTGTATCCAAACCCTTTATCTTTATTACTCTTCATATATGTACTGTATATAGTTGCTCTCAGTTTTTCTTCTCTGCGCTACTTATATTTTATATTTTGTGTTGACATTGTCATCAAGGTACTGCACTTGTGTATAATGACAATAAAGGCTTCCTATTCTGTTGATTGCTAGCCAACAAGAGCAATTAGAACAGACTGGGACAATCTTAGTTAAATTATTATAACAATATATATGTTTTATACTTTAAGAGTTTCAGTGGGCAGAGTTAAACAGCACGACTGCACAGGTAACAACGAAGAGACACATACCTGCAGAATGAATGGCGTCTGGTCTACTGCCTCCTGCTGTCTCCTACTGTCTCTTACTGCCTCCTACTGTATGTTACTGTCTCCTACTGTCTCTTACTGCCTCCTACTGTATGTTACTGTCTCTTACTGCCTCCTACTGTATGTTACTGTCTCCTACTGTATGTTACTGTCTCCTACTGTCTCCTACTGTACGTTACTGCCTCTTACTGCCTCCTACTGTATGTTACTGCCTCTTACTGCCCTCTACCGTCTCTTACTGCCTCCTACTGTCTCCTACTGTCTGTTACCGTCTCTTACTGCATTCCACTGTATCCTACTGCCTCCTACTGTCCCCTACTGTATCTTACTGTCTCCTGCTGTCTCTTACTGTCCCCTACGGTATCTTACTGTCCCCTACTGTATCCTACTGCCTCCTACTGTTTCTTACTGTCCTCTACTGTCTCTTACTGTCTGTTACCGTCTCTTACTGCATTCCACTGTCTTTTACTGCCTCCTACTGTCTCTTACTGCCTCCTACTGTCTCTTACTGTCCCCTACTGTCTCTTACTGTATCCTACTGCCTCCTACTGTCTCTTACTGCCTCCTACTGTATCCTACTGCCTCCTACTGTCTCTTACTGCCTCCTACTGTCTCTTACTGTCCCCTACTGCCTCCTATTGTCTCTTACTGTCCCCTACTGTCTCTTACTGTCCCCTACTGTCTCTTACTGCCTCCTACTGTCTCTTACTGCCTCCTACTGTATCCTACTGCCTCCTACTGTATCCTACTGCCTCCTACTGTCTCTTACTGCCTCCTACTGTCTCTTACTGTCCCCTACTGTCTCTTACTGTATCCTACTGCCTCCTACTGTCTCTTACTGCCTCCTACTGCCTCCTACTGTCTCTTACTGCCTCCTACTGTCTCTTACTGTCCCCTACTGCCTCCTATTGTCTCTTCCTGTCCCCTACTGTCTCCTACTGTCCGCTCATCTGCTCCTAAACATGAAATAACAGAGTTAGACACAAACATGGCCGCAGCGTCTCCGTTATTTACATTACACAAGAAGCGCGAGGAAATGGCGCGAAAAGAAACCGCGGTAAACAAAGCCTCGTTACAACTTCTATTTAACCTTAAAAGCGGCACACACAGCTAGTAAGTATTGGTGTAACTGTGAGACAATATGTATTTAAAGTACACAACTTTCAAAGAAAACAATGAAATAACGGAGCAGCATTCACACGCGACCTACCTGAGCGTCCCGAGACGGTGTTGTGAGGAGGACGCGGACCTACGGCAACGTAGGAGGGACAATAGTGGCGCATGCGCAGTGCAACAACAACATCTCCGCCGGAAACGATAGCAACATGAGACATTAAACTCAATAAGATCACATTCACAAATACCCAACACACCACTGAATGGTGATTAAAAGTAAAGAAAATAAAAATTGGTGATTTATAATTAATAAAGTGCACGTACAGTTCCCAAGTGAGACACAGAATGTATTGACAGAAATTAAAAAGCTACTTGAGCTTAAATTACAGACGGACCCATTGTCTCTTATTCTTGGTCTGCCTGTTAGATATGTAGATATATGTTAAAAACCAGACTCTTCTGTATTAGAGTCTCTGGTTTTTCCTTCCCTGACTTCTATCGGTCTGTCACTGCACTTATGGTTTGCAGTGAAATTACATATCTGGGCCATATTATTGCAAATGACCTTTCCTGATGATGAGGATATCTATCGGCATCAAATAGTTTCTCTTCCACTGCACGGCTCTGAAGAGAGAAAGCACCAGACCTCCTTTATCCTGCACACTTTGGTCTCTTTGTGGACATTTGTTAAGAAATCTAGTTTTATGTATTTGTTTGGCGGACCAAAGAGACAGAGACTCAGAGAAATAATGTTGTCAGAGACTCAGAGAATCTAATATCTTATTCTTGGTCTCCCTGTTAATATGTAGTGTTAAAAACCAGAGACTCTTCTGTATTCTTAATATGCAGCTAGGAAGAAGATATGATTTCAGTGGATTAGTGATGAACAGCCGACTGTTAAGGGCCGGCATAAAGTCTGGTTTGGTTTGGTACCCCTGGAATACCGGACCTGTGGGTACATTCCCAATCAAACCCAGTTTATACAGTTTAGGAACCTGATCTGAATTATTGGGACCCCAGCTGTTCTGGGAGGGTTTGACCTGCAGAGACAGAGACGTCCAGAGACAAAGAGACACAGAGACACCCCCACTAACACAGACCATTAGAGATGCTGTGATGTAGATGTTGTGTTGTATTGGCGGCTGTAAGTCACTTTGGATAAAAGCATCAGCTAAAGGACATGTAATGTCAGGTATTCTGATTGTCAGGTGAAAACTTTGTCCAACAAAAGGTTACGTCTCTGAAATATAACAAATTAAGATCTTGGAGTTAGTTTATAATCATTAAAGCGTATGCTACGCTGAGCTTTCACACAGTTTTCCAAGTTAACAAAATTATTTAAAAGTCTATAGAAGTTATATATAGTTATCTAGTTGTATCTTTTAATTTAGCTGCACGTTGCTTAGATTTGACTTAACTTGACAATGACACAGTGTCAGAAAGTGGATCTACATTGTGTCTTTACATTATTAAGACTAGAGCTTACTTATATTTAACTAGCAAGATGAAACTGTAGTAAACTAGTCCCAGTCTGGGCCAGTCTTTTGTTAAGGGTCGAGGTACTTTGTGAGTACTCTTCTCTCTCTCTTCCCCCCCTCGTTACAGTCTGTGATGTAGATGTTGTGTTGTATTGGCGGCTGCAAGTCGTTATCACATCGTATTGTTCCACACAGAGCCATCAGCAACCGTCTCCTTACTGTCCTCACTAAAGTCACGGTGGACAAAGCAAGCGTAAATTCCATGGGGACGGTCCTGCAAATGGACGTCTATAGGCCTTTTCAGGGCAGCACATCTGGCTTTAAGGGGACCAATGGTGGGGCGTACAGTTGGTCTGGAGTGGGGGAGGGGGGTGAGTGTTTCCTTCTCAAACCTCCAGTAGAAGGCATTCAGGTCATTGGCAAGGCTGTTGTTAGCCTCAGCAGTGGTGGGGGATCTCCACAGAGCTGCAGAGTCGTTGGCTGAAAACCAGGTTTCCAACTTTTCACAGCAGCTCCTTTTAGCTTCTCTGATCTCCTCGTCGGTGTGTTTCTGAGTGGTTTCTATCAGACTCTGGTGACTGGATTGATGACAAATAGGTTGAGGTTCAACTTGTTAAAAAACAGGAATGCTTTCATTCCTGCCAGTATATAGTCTATATTAAAGGAATATAGTATCAAGACAATCATTTTAGGTTTCACTTTCCCTCCAATATTATTATCAACATAATAAAGACACATGGACAAAAGCCATATCTGGCAAGACCAGTGGCCGAGACCGAGACAAGTCTGAGTCCAAATACTAGCGAGTACGAGACAAGTCCGAGACCACAGAAAAACAGTCTTGAGTCCGGACTCGGGTCCAAGACCGGACTCGAGGACTACAGCCTTGCCGCTGCCTCCATGAGTTCATTAGTTTGTTAGTTCCTAACGCTTTAAAACAGCAAATTCACACAATGACAAAATACCCCCGTGTTCTGTGAGGTAGAATTACTGTTTTTGGCAAAGGAGTCTGGTGGCTTTGGAGAGAGATAACCTGAAATATTCCAGAGTTAAAGCACTCATCATTCAGAAGAAACCGGCTAAACTATATTAAATATTTTGCAGAAACGTTAACATGTCAGCAGCATTTTAAGGATGGTTAAGGTGGCGCTGAATCTATTCTACTGTATATAGTTCACAGATTGTAGAACTTTGTAAGTTTGTTATTTACTAAAAAAATCAGTGATGTGTCTTCCATGTTGTCCATCCATCCATCTTCATCCGCTTATCCGGTATCGGATCACGGGGGCTCCCAAGGTGTTCCCAGGCCAGGTTCGAGATATAATCTCTCCACATAGTCCTGGGTCTTCCCCGAGGCCTCGTCCCAGCTGGACGGGCCTGGAACACCTCCGTAGGGAGGCGCCCAGGAGGCATCCTTACCAGATGCCCTTCCATGTTGTGTGTTTGATTTTTTGGAAATAATTTAAAGTTAATTGCAGGACAACTCAGTCATTTATTAACTGGGGGGCGTCTCCAGACCCTCTGATTCTAAGAAGAGTTTACCTCCTAAAAGCTGAAGTCAGCAGCTTTTAAATGAGAAATGATCTCTGTTGGAAACAAGAGTTGCTGCATCCCATATCACATACTTTCTCTTTTTACTTCACTACAAACTGCAGCTGATCTTACAAAGAATGCTTTGTTGTCTGCAGACAATTGGTACTTACAAAATAGATTCTTGCATACTAATGGTAGTTTGGGCCTTGCAACACGCCCAGCAGCTCTCTCGAATTGCTTCTCGTCCAGGAATGAACAAAGCTTGATAACTCCTCCCACATACATGCTGTTTTAAGATCAGAGCTCAGACTAGTCTCACTCAGACAGTCGTCACTGAGCGAGAGGTGAGATGGCGAAGAGAGGAGTTCAGCTGGACCGGGAAACCTTCTCTTGTTCCATCTGTCTGGATCTACTGAAGGATCCGGTGACGACTCCCTGTGGACACAGCTACTGCATGAACTGTATTAAAAGCCACTGGGATGGAGAGGATGGTAAGTACAGCTACAGCTGTCCTCAGTGCAGGAAGACGTTCACACCGAGGCCTGTCCTGCTGAAAAACACCATGTTAGCAGATTTAGTGGAGGAGCTGAAGAAGACTGGACTCCAAGCTGCTCCTGCTGATCACTGCTATGCTGGCGCTGAAGATGTGGCCTGTGATGTCTGCACCGGGAAGAAACTCAAAGCCATCAAGTCCTGTCTGCAATGTCTGGCTTCTTACTGTGAGAAACACCTTCAGCCTCATTATGAATCCCCTGCTTTCAAGAAACACAAGCTGGTGGAGCCGTCCAAGAAGCTCCAGGAGAACTTCTGCTCTCGTCATGATGAGGTGATGAAGATGTTCTGCCGTACTGATCAGCAGCTTATCTGTTATCTCTGCTCTGTGGATGAACATAAAGGCCACGACACAGTCTCAGCTGCAGCAGAGAGAGCTGAGAGGCAGAGAATCCAGGACAGAGAGAAAGATGTGAAGCTGCTTCAACAGCAGGCGGAGGCCATCAATCTCTCTGCTGATGAAGCAGCGGAGGACAGCAATAAGGTCTTCACTGAGCTGATCCGTCTCCTGGAGAAAAGAAGCTCTGATGTGAAGCAGCAGGTCAGATCCCAGCAGAAAAGGGAAGTGAGTCGCGTCCGAGAGCTTCAGGAGAAGCTGGAGCAGGAGATCACTGAGCTGAAGAGGAAAGACGCTGAGCTGAAGAAGCTCTCACACACAGAGGATCACAACCAGTTTCTACACAACTACTCCTCACTGGCACCACTCAGCCAATCAGCATCCAGCATCCAGATCCGTCCTCTGAGCTGCTTTGAGGACGTGACAGCGGCCGTGTCAGAGCTCAGAGATAAACTACAGGACGTCCTGAGAGAGAAGAGGACAAACGTCTCACTGACAGGGACTGAAGTGGACGTTTTACTGCCACAACCAGAGCCCAAGACCAGAGCTGGATTCTTACAATATTCACGTGAAATCACACTGGATCCAAACACAGCATACACATATGTGTTATTGTCTGAGGGGAACAGGAAAGCAACAGTAATGAAACAACAACAGTCTTATTCTAGACACACAGACAGATTCACTGACATGTGTCAGGTCCTGAGTAGAGAGAGTCTGACTGGACGTTGTTACTGGGAGGTGGAGATGAGAGGGAGAGTTTATGTAGCAGTCGCATACAAGAATATCAGCAGAGCGGGGGGATATGAATGTGGATTTGGACGAAATGACAAATCTTGGGCGTTAGATTGTAACAACAACAGTTATACATTTTGGTCCAACAATGTCCAAACTCGCGTCTCAGGTCCTGGGTCCTCCAGAGTAGGAGTGTACCTGGATCACAGTGCAGGTATTCTGTCCTTCTACAGCGTCTCTGAAACCATGACTCTCCTCCACAGAGTCCAGACCACGTTCACTCAGCCCCTCTATGCTGGACTAAGGCTTTATAGTTTTAGAGTCTCTGCTGAGTTGTGTAAAGTGAAATAGACAGAAGTAATTTAAGGGTTAAAAGATTCTTAACTCTTCGGCTTCTTTCGTCTCCATGTGTGTTGCTGAGAGCTGATTGTTGTCATTCTGTTTCTTTGTCAGTACTTGACATTTTTGTTGCTTTTTATCATATTTTTTTTGCTTTTTGCAACCTTTTCATCACTTTATTCAACAATATTTTCCCTTTTTTGCTTGTATTGAGGTTTTAGAAGTGAGAAAATCATTCGGGGAGCCCCAGAAGCTCTTAATGAGCTCAGTTGAGATCTGTTATTTTACCTTTGATTGTTGAAACAGGATGATATGTTACAAAAAATCTTTACCCAGATGATCTGTAGATATTAACAGCTGGTTGTTCTTCATGTATTTCTCCATGTTTTGTATCTGCAGGACAGGAAGATGTCTGGTAAATAGCGTTGTCTTGTAATCTCATGTGGGACGGGCCAACATGTATTCTCTGCACTGACTCAATAAATATTACACTAAAACTAACTGTGTTTCATTAGTAGTTCCTCTTCCCCTCGGCCCTTAATATTATATGACAGCATGCATTGACAACACCCACAAGGGCCAACCTGCAAAGCAATATGGGTGATTTTACCCTCTGAAGTGACCTTTGTTGACTGCAGTGAACAACATTTGCATTGCAGAAAGAAGCTCATGGGATGGGAATGATTGTTCCAGGTATTAGAGAAGCAACAGAGACATGCAGAGACCTGTGAAGGGGTCGGGTTAAGTTAAAAAGGGGCACATGGTACACAATTCTAAACCACCACGGCATTAGGGCTGTTTATAGCCACAGAATAGGCCATGATACTGATGTTACAGTTATACACTTATAAATTATCATGTATTACACAACTGTTAGCAAAGAGATACAACAGCCTGTCCTAGTATGAAGAACACACCACTATTTGTCAAAGAAGAATCTGTCTAAAAAAAGTTCATTTTTTAACCCTTGTGTTTTCCTCGGGTCAAATGTGACTTGTTTTTAAAGCTTTTTTATATCTCAAATATGGGTTTCTTTCAACCACATTCCCCTAAAATAACGCGGATACATGCATGAATGTGTGGAGGGGTTGTCTTGGTTGACACGCCTTTTCAACATTGCATGGAGGTCTGGGACGGTGCCTAAGAAGTGGCAGACCGGGGTGGTGGTTCCCCTCTTCAAAAAGGGGGACCAGAGGGTTTGTGCCAATTACAGGGGTATCACGCTGCTCAGCCTCCCTGGTAAAGTCTACTCCAAGGTGCTGGAAAGGTGGTTCAGCCGATAGTTGGACCTCGGGTTGACGAGGAACAATGCGGATTCAGTCCTGGCCGTGGAACAACAGATGAGATCTTCACTATCGCAAAGATCCTGAAAGGGAGCCTTGGAGTATGCCCAACCAGTCTACATGTGTTTTGTGTATCTGGAAAAGGTGTATGATACTGTAGGAGGTGCTGCGGGAGTATGGGGTGAGGGGGTCCCTTCTCAGGGCCATCAAATCTCTGTATGACCAAAGCAAGAGCTGTGTCCGGGTTCTCGGCAGTAAGTCGGACTAGGTTCTGGAGGGTTGGCCACCGCCAGGGTTGCGCTTTGTCACCAATCCTGTTTGTAATATTTATGGACAGGATATCGAGGCGTAGTCGGGGCGAGGTTGCAGTTCGGTGGGCTCGGGATCTCATCGTTGCTTTTTGCAGATTATGTGGTTCTTGTGGCATCATCGGCCTGTGACCTTCAGCACTCACTAGATCGGTTCGCAGCTGAGTGTGAAGCGGCTGGGATGAGGATCAGCACCTCTAAATCTGAGGCCAGGGTTCTCAGCAGGAAACCGATGGAGTGCCTTCTTCAGGTAGGAAATGAGTCCTTACCCCAAGGAGTTTAAATACCTTGGGGTCTTGTTCGCGAGTGAGGGGACCCTGGAGCGGGAGATTAATCAAAGATTATTATTGGTTCGGTATTATATTCCATTATTCCAACGTTGTGACAAAAAGGGAGCTGAGCCAGAAGGCAAAGCTCTCGATCTACCGGTCAGTGTTCGTTCTTACCCTCACCATCCAGGGTACAAGTGGCCTAAATGGGTTTCCTCAGGAGGGGGGCTGGCGTCTCCCTTAGAGATCGGGTGAGAAGCTCAGTCATCCAAGAGGGGCTCGCAGTAGAACCGCTGCTCCTTTGCGTCGAAAGGAGCCAGTTGAGGTGGTTCGGGCATCTGGTAAGGATGCCTCCTGGATGCCTCCCTAGGGACGTGGTCCAGACACGTCCAGCTGGGAGGAGGCCTCGGGGAAGACCCAGGACTAGGTGGTATGCATGTCATGCATGTATGCAGGTTATTTTGGGGCAATGTGGTTGAAAGAAACCCATATTTGTGATGTAAAAAAACTTTTAAAATGGGTCAACTTTGACTTGAAGAAAACACAAGGGTCAAAAAATGAACTTTTTTTAGACAGATGTTTTTAACGCATAGTGGTGTGTTCTTCATACTAGGACAGGTTGTTGTGTCTCTTTGCTAACAGTTGTGTAATACATGATAATTTATTGAAGTGTAACATCAGTATCATGGCCTATACTGTGGCAATACACAGCCCTAAGGCCGTGGTGGTTTAAAATTGGGTACTATATGCCCCTTTTTAACTTTGAGCCTTCTCTAATACCTGGAACAATCATTCCCATCCCATGAGCTTTTGCAATGCAAATGTTGTTCACTGCTCCAGTAAATAGGACGGACCCTAGCTACGACCAGGCAACAGGAGAGGGAGCCAGTCAACAAAGGTCACTTCAGAGGGGAACATCACCCATAATGCTTTTCAGTGGGTTGTGGGTTTTGGCAATGCATGTTGTTATGTAATATTAAGGGCTGGGGGAGGAACTACTATTGAAACACATTTTAGTGTGAAATTTATTGAGTCAGTGCAGAGAAGAAATGTTGGCCCGTCCCACAAGGGATTACAAGACAACGCTATTTACCAGACATCTTCCTGCAGATACAAAACATGGAGAAATACATGAAGAACAACCAGCTGTTAATATCTACAGATCACCTGGGTAAAGATCTGTTTTAACATATCGTCCTGTTTCAACAATCAAAGGTAAAATAACAGATCTCAACTGAGCTCATTGAGAGCTTCTGGGGCTCCCCTAATGATTTTCTCAACAACAAAACATCTCATCATTTCTAAAACCTCAATACAAGGAAAAAAAGTCAAATTAATTCATACAACGTTTAGAAAAGAAAATAAATGTTGAATAAAGTGACGATCATGTTGCTAAAAGCACCAAAAATGTGTAAAGACATGACAAAAACAGAATGACAACAATCAGCTGTCAGCAACACACATGGAGACTAAATAAGACGAAATGACTTCTGTCTATTTCAGTTTACACAACTCAGCAGAGTCTCCATACCAATCAAACATTAGTCCAACATAGAGTGGCTGAGTGAAGGTGGTCTGGACTCTGTGGAGGAGAGTCATGGTTTCAGAGACGCTGTAGAAGGACAGAATACCTGCACTGTGATCCAGGTACACTCCTACTCTGGAGGACCCAGGACCTGAGACGGAGTTTGGACATTGTTGGACCAAAATGTATAACTGTTGTTGTTACAATATAACGCCCAAGATTTGTCATTTCGTCCAAATCCACATTCATCCAACCCCCCCGCTCTGCTGATATTCTCGTATGTGACTGCTAAATCAACTCCTCCTCCTCTTCCTCTCATCTCCACCTCCCAGTAACAACGTCCAGTCAGACTCTCTCTACTCAGGACCTGCCACATGTCATTAAATCTGTCTGGGTGACTAGAATAAGACTGTTGTTGTCTCATTACTGTTGCTTTCCTGTTCCCCTCAGATAATAACAGCAGTGTGTATGCTGTGTTTGGATCCAGTGTGATTTCACGTGAATATTGTAAGAATCCAGCTCTGGTCTTGGGCTCTGGTTGAGGCAGTAAAGCGTCCACTTCAGTCCCTGTCAGTGAGCCGTTTGTCCTCTTCTCTCTCAGGACGTCCTGTAGTTTATCTCTGAGCTCTGACACGGCCGCTGTCACGTCCTCAAAGCAGCTCAGAGGACGGATCTGGATGCTGGATGCTGATTGGCTGAGTGGTGCCAGTGAGGGGTAGTTGTGTAGAAACTGGTTGTGATCCTCTGTGTGTGAGAGCTTCTTCAGCTCAGCGTCTTTCCTCTTCAGCTCAGTGATCTCCTGCTCCAGCTTCTCCTGAAGCTCTCGGACTCGACTCACTTCCCTTTCCTGCTGGGATCTGACCTGCTGCTTCACATCAGAGCTTCTTTTCTCCAGGAGACGGATCAGCTCAGTGAAGATGTTCTTGCTGTCCTCCACTGCTTCATCAGCAGAGAGAGTGATGGCCTCCGCCTGCTGTTGAAGCAGCTTCACATCTTTCTCTCTGTCCTGGATTCTCTGCTGGATGTTGAGTCGACTCCCCTCGAGCTCTCTCTTCCTCTCAGCTCCCTCTGCTGCAGCTGAGACTGTGTCGTGGCCTTTATGTTCATCCACAGAGCAGAGATAACAGATAAGCTGCTGATCAGTACGGCAGAACATCTTCATCACCTCATCATGACGAGAGCAGACGTTCTCCTGGAGCTTCTTGGACGGCTCCACCAGCTTGTGTTTCTTTAATGGAGGTGATTCATAATGATGTTGAAGGTGTTTCTCACAGTAAGAAGCCAGACAGACAAGACAGGACTTATGTGATTTGAGTTTCCTCCCGGTGCAGACATCACAGGCCACATCTTCAGCTCCAGCATAGCAGTGATTTGCAGGAGCAGCTTGGAGTCCAGTCTTCTTCAGCTCCTCCACTACATCTGCTAACATGGTGTTTTTCAGCAGGACAGGCCTCGGTGTGAACGTCGTCCTGCACTGAGGACAGCTGTAGCTGTCCTTACCATCCTCTCCATCCCAGTGGCTTTTAATACAGTTCATGCAGTAGCTGTGTCCACAGGGAGTAGTCACCGGACCCTTCAGTAGCTCCAGACAGATGGAACAAGAGAAGGTTTCCCGGTCCAGCTGAACTCCTCTCTTCGCCATCTCACCTCTCGCTCAGTGACGACTGTCTGAGTGAGACTAGTCTGAGCTCTGATCTTAAAACAGCATGTATGTGGGAGGAGTTATCAAGCTTTGTTCATTCCTGGACGAGAAGCAATTCGAGAGAGCTGCTGGGCGTGTTGCAAGGCCCAAACTACCATTAGTATGCAAGAATCTATTTTGTAAGTACCAATTGTCTGCAGACAACAAAGCATTCTTTGTAAGATCAGCTGCAGTTTGTAGTGAAGTAAAAAGAGAAAGTATGTGATATGGGATGCAGCAACTCTTGTTTCCAACAGAGATCATTTCTCATTTAAAAGCTGCTGACTTCAGCTTTTAGGAGGTAAATTCTTCTTAGAATCAGAGGGTCTGGAGACGCCCCCCCAGTTAATAAATGACTGAGTTGTCCTGTAATTAACTTTGTATTGTTTCCAAAACTTTAAACACACAACATGGAAGACACATCACTGATTTTTTTAGTAAATAACAAACTTACAAAGTTCTACAATCTGTGAACTATATACAGTAGAATAGATTCAGCGCCACCATAACCATCCTTAAAATGCTGCTGACATGTTAACGTTTCTGCAAAATATTTAATATAGTTTAGCCGGTTTCTTCTGAATGATGAGTGCTTTAACTCTGGAATATTTCAGGTTATCTCTCTCCAAAGCCACCAGACTCCTTTGCCAAAAACAGTAATTCTACCTCACAGAACACGGGGGTATTTTGTCATTGTGTGAATTTGCTGTTTTAAAGTGTTAGGAACTAACAAACTAATGAACTCATGGAGGCAGCGGCAGGGCTGTAGTACTCAAGTCCGGTCTTGGACCCAAGTCCGGACTCAAGACTGTTTTTCTGTTGTCTTGGACTTGTCTCGGACTCGCTAGTATTTGGACTCAGACTTGTCTCGGTCTTGGCCACTGGTCTTGCCAGATATGGCTTTTGTCCATGTGTCTTTATTATGTTGATAATAATATTGGAGGGAAAGTGAAACCCAAAATGATTGTCTTGATACTATCATGCATAAGACCTTTTTTTCCTGTCCTGGACTCGGTCTTGACTAAGACTCGAACCATTTTGGACTCTGTCTTGTCTTTGACTCGAACCTCTTTGGACTCGGTCTTGACTTGGACTCGACGAGTCCTGGTCTTGGACTTGTCTTGGACTCGACAAAGGTGGTCTTGACTACAGCGGCAGCGGCAAACCAGCAACTCCCGTGTTCTGTGTGGTAAAAAGGTTTTGTCTGATGGCAAAATAAAGCTGTGGAAATATAAATAGAAGCTAAAATGAAATACTGCGAAAAGTTGGAAACCTGGTTTTCAGCCAACGACTCTGCAGCTCTGTTGAGAGCCCCCACTGCTGAGGCTAACAACAGCCTTGCCAATGACCTGAATGCCTTCTACTGGAGGTTTGAGAAGGAAACACTCACCCCCCCCCCCCCACTCCAGACCAACTGTACGCCCCACCATTGGTCCCCTTAAAGCCAGATGTGCTGCCCTGAAAAGGCCTATAGACGTCCATTTGCAGGACCATCCCCATGGAATTTACGCTTGCTTTGTCCACCGTGACTTTAGTGAGGACAGTAAGGAGACGGTTGCTGATGGCTCTGTGTGGAACAATACGATGTGATAACGACTTGCAGCCGCCAATACAACACAACATCTACATCACAGACTGTAACGAGGGGGGGAGAAGAGAGAGAGAAGAGTACTCACAAAGTACCTCGACCCTTAACAAAAGACTGGCCCAGACTGAGACTAGTTTACTACAGTTTCATCTTGCTAGTTAAATATAAGTAAGCTCTAGTCTTAATAATGTAAAGACACAATGTAGATCCACTTTCTGACACCGTGTCATTGTCAAGTTAAGTCAAATCTAAGCAACGTGCAGCTAAATTAAAAGAACTAAAACTAGATAACTATATATAACGTCTATAGACTTTTTAATAATTTAGTTGTCTTAGAAAACTTTGTGAAAGCTCAGCGTAGCATAATACCTGACATTACATGTCATTTAGCTGATGCTTTTATCCAAAGTGACTTACAGTTGCTATAAATGTCAGAGGTTGCACGACTCTGGAGCAACTAGGGTTTAGGTGCCTTGCTCAATCACAAGGTCAAACCAATGCTATGATGGAGAAACTGTAAAGCATCATTAGATAATCTATGTATATATGTAAATCTTTGCATATGTATGCCTTGCTCAGGGACACATTGGCTGATGTATCACAGTGGGAATCGAACCCAAGTCTCATATCCACTAAGCCATCACCACCCACATACAGATCACATTTAAAAGACTTCACACAAAGTCACACTTAACTGTCGCTAGAAAATAGTGTTCAGATAATTGACTCACATATATATATATATATATATATATATATATATATATATATATATATATATATATATATATATATATATATATATATATATATATATATATATATATATATATATATATATATATATACCCTGTCTCTCTTAGTTATGCTGTAATAGTTTTAGACTGCTGGGGGACTTCCTTTGACATACCGAGTTCCTCTCTCCTCTATCTTTTTATCTTTCTATCTTTCCATTTGTGTGCATCCATGTTCCAGAAAGGCTAGCTACTAACCTAGTTACTAACCTAGTTACTAACCTAGTTACTAACCTAGTTACTAACCTAGTTACTAACCTAGCTCTGGGGAGTCATTCCCCGGAGTCCTTATGTTCTTTACCCCCCAGCATGTTCCCTCGGATCAGGGAGGCTCCATCATCATGGTAGCAGCTGTCTCCATGGTCCCGCTACACGTCCTGCGATGCCGTGTTCATCCTGCTACGTCCTGCTACGTCCTGCTACGTCCTGCTACGTCCTGCTACGTCCTGCTACATCCTGCTACGTCCTGCTGGGCCTTGTAATGCCCACAGTGCCCTGCTATGCCATGAACTCCTACAAAGAACTACTACAAACTACTATTTTTTCTATTTCTGTTATTGCCACTCTTCATTCTAACCCCAACCGGCCCTTCATACCAAGAGTCTGGGCCTGGGTCTGGGTCTGGGTCTGGGTCTGGGTCTGGGTCTGTCCGAGGTTTCTTCCTAAAAGGAAGATTTTCCTCGCCACTGTCACACTGTTGCTTGCTCTGCAGGAAACTACTAGAACTGTTGGGTCCTTGTAAATTCTGGAGTGTGGTCTAGACCTGCTCTATCTGGTCTAGACCTGCTCTATCTGGTCTAGACCTGCTCTATCTGGTCTAGACCTACTCTATCTGTAAAGTGTCTCTCGATAATTCTTGTTATGAATTGATACTATGAATAAAATTGAATTGAATTGAATATCATGTACTTATCAAATCATCGCCTTCAATGTACCTGATACCGTGAGAAACATAAAACATATCATCAGTTGCTGCCTGCTGCTCTCTGAGCGACTCCACGTTAACTGACTGATTGTCATTGTGAAAGTGTGTCTAGTGAACATAAACAGATGTGCCAGTGGGGGGGCACAGGGGTGGCAAGAGATCTCTGCAGGGTGGCAGGGGCAGATGATACATGGGAACCCCCATATGTAAATGCACTGCTATGCCCCACTATGCCCCGCACCACCCTGCTACGCCCTGAACTGCGACAACTATTATTTTTAGTCATAGTTCCATTATAGTTATTGTATATAACTATAAATGCCACCGTTCATCAAGCCAACTGCTATAATTATTATGATTCATAATTCTCTATATTTGTATATGTCCCAACTGGCAGCGTCAGGTGGGTCTTTGTAAATTATAGAGTGGTCTAGACCTGCTCTATCTGTAAATTATAGAGCGGTCTAGACCTGCTCTATCTGTAGATTATAGAGCGGTCTAGACCTGATCTATCTGTAGATTATAGAGCGGTCTAGACCTGCTCTATCTGTAGATTATAGAGCGGTCTAGACCTGCTCTATCTGTAAATTATAGAGCGGTCTAGACCTGCTCTATCTGTAAATTATAGAGCGGTCTAGACCTGCTCTATCTGTAGATTATAGAGCGGTCTAGACCTGATCTATCTGTAGATTATAGAGCGGTCTAGACCTGCTCCATCTGTAAATTATAGAGCGGTCTAGACCTGCTCTATCTGTAAATTATAGAGCGGTCTAGACCTGCTCCATCTGTAAATTATAGAGCGGTCTAGACCCGCTCTATTTGTAGATTATAGAGCGGTCTAGACCTGCTCCATCTGTAAATTATAGAGCGGTCTAGACCTGTTCTATCTGTAGATTATAGAGAGGTCTAGACCTGCTCTATCTGTAGATTATAGAGCGGTCTAGACCTGCTCTATCTGTAGATTATAGAGAGGTCTAGACCTGCTCTATCTGTAGATTATAGAGCGGTCTAGACCTGCTCTATCTGTAGATTATAGAGCGGTCTAGACCTGCTCTATCTGTAAATTATAGAGCGGTCTAGACCTGCTCCATCTGTAAATTATAGAGCGGTATAGACCTGCTCGATCTGTAGATTATAGAGCGGTCTAGACCTGCTCTATCTGTAGATTATAGAGCGGTCTAGACCTGCTCTATCTGTAGATTATAGAGCGGTCTAGACCTGCTCTATCTGTAGATTATAGAGCGGTCTAGACCTGCTCTATCTGTAAATTATAGAGCGGTCTAGACCAGCTCTATCTGTAGATTATAGAGCGGTCTAGACCTGCTCTATCTGTAAATTATAGAGCGGTCTAGACCTGCTCTATCTGTAGATTATAGAGCGGTCTAGACCTGCTCTATCTGTAAATTATAGAGCGGTCTAGACCTGCTCCATCTGTAAATTATAGAGCGGTCTAGACCTGCTCTATCTGTAGATTATAGAGCGGTCTAGACCTGCTCTATCTGTAGATTATAGAGCGGTCTAGACCTGCTCTATCTGTAGATTATAGAGCGGTCTAGACCTGCTCTATCTGTAGATTATAGAGCGGTCTAGACCTGCTCTATCTGTAGATTATAGAGCGGTCTAGACCTGCTCTATCTGTAAATTATAGAGCGGTCTAGACCTGCTATATCTGTAAATTATAGAGCGGTCTAGACCTGCTCCATCTGTAAATTATAGAGCGGTCTAGACCTGCTCTATCTGTAGATTATAGAGCGGTCTAGACCTGCTCTATCTGTAAATTATAGAGCGGTCTAGACCTGCTCTATCTGTAGATTATAGAGCGGTCTAGACCTGCTCTACCTGTAAAGTGTTTAGAGATAACTCTTGTTATGAATTGAGACTATAAATAAAACAGAGAAACTGTAAAGCATCATTAGATAATCTATATGTAAATATGTAAATCTTTGACTATCTAACCCTCCAACATAGATAATAGAAAATGGAAACTCTGCCTGGTTTCCTTCCTCTTCAGCTTCAACTGAGAGGCTTCACAATAAATTACCTCACAATACGATTAATACATTAAACTCAATCAGATAACGTTCAACAAATCATTAAAACTGAATTTTTGTCATTAAATGATGATTAAAAATGTCACATCATTAAAAATAAGTGTAATTTTGTCACTTTTTTCTATATTTTTTCTTGTTTTTTGACATTTTGTCACTTATTTTTGTGTCTTTTGTTCATTTTTCAATCAAATAATATTTGATTAAGTTGTCTCCTGTTGTCTGACGTGTTACCATGGTAACAACAGCTCCGTCTCCTGTGAGATGACGTGTTTTACGTCCCTGGTATTTTTTTTATATATATACTTTTTTTATTAACAACATTCAGACATCACAATTAAAAACATAAAGTTATAGGAAAGAAAATGTCCACTTATATAATATAAAATCAGGTAACAATGGTATTAAATACAATATAAACAAACCATGACGTGGTACCATGGTAACAACAGCTCCGTCTCCTGTGAGGTTACGTGTTTTACGTCATCCACACGCGACAGGGACACCGGAGGGCGGCAGCTGGCTTCACTTCCCGACACAACAGTCCGCTCTGTAGCTTAGTTTCTTAAAATATGAAAACTATTATAGTAATATGGTATAATATAACATAATATGGTGCTTTTAAATGACCCCAGAGAGCTTAGCACGTGCAGTCAGGGAGTATAAAGGGAAGGAAGAGAGAAATATTGAGCTTTATAAGCGGCCGGAGCTCCACGTGGTAACGCTCGTGGCTGATTATTAGGGTTTAAATAGTTATTATAGTTATTATAGTTATTATAGTTTGAACATGTCCCGATACAACAAGAAAAACGGCGTCCCCGACAGGTGAGCAGCTCCCACCGTCACCTGGTGGTGTTGTTGTTGTTAATCTTTATGTCGCGTTGTTATAACGTTGATTATGTTGTGTAGTTCTGCGTCTTTATGAGCTAACAACAGCTAGCAGCTAGCATAGCATGCTGAGTCATGGAGTTTAACAGCATTTAGTGTGTGTGTGTGTGTGTTAGTTATATTGTGTGTTGTATGTGTGCGTGTGTGTGTTAGTTATATTGTGTGTGTGTGTTGTGTGTGTGTGTGTGTTAGTTGTGTGTGTGTGTGTGTGTGTGTTAGTTATATTGTGTGTTATATTGTGTGTTATGTGTGTGTGTTGTGTGTGTGTGTGTGTGTGTGTGTGTGTGTGTGTGTTAGTTATATTGTGTGTGTGTGTGTGTTAGTTGTGTGTGTGTGTGTGTGTGTGTGCGTTAGTTGTGTGTGTGTGTGTTAGTTATATTGTGTGTGTTGTGTGTGTGTGTGTGGGTCTAGACCTGCTCTTTATGAAAGACCTGGGAGATAAATAACATCCCAGAGTCCTGGTCTAGACCTGCTCTTTATGGAAAGACCTGGGAGATAAATAACATCCCAGAGTCCTGGTCTAGACCTGCTCTTTATGAAAAGACCTGGGAGATAAATAACATCCCAGAGTCCGGTCTAGACCTGCTCTTTATGGAAAGACCTGGGAGATAAATAGCATCCCAGAGTCCTGGTCTAGACCTGCTCTTTATGGAAAGACCTGGGAGATAAATAACATCCCAGAGTCCTGGTCTAGACCTGCTCTTTATGAAAGACCTGGGAGATAAATAACATCCCAGAGTCCTGGTCTAGACCTGCTCTCTATGAAAGACCTGGGAGATAAATAACATCCCAGAGTCCTGGTCTAGACCTGCTCTCTATGAAAGACCTGGGAGATAAATAACATCCCAGAGTCCTGGTCTAGACCTGCTCTTTATGGAAAGACCTGGGAGATAAATAACATCCCAGAGTCCTGGTCTAGACCTGCTCTTTATGGAAAGACCTGGGAGATGAATAACATCCCAGAGTCCGGTCTAGACCTGCTCTTTATGGAAAGACCTGGGAGATAAATAACATCCCAGAGTCCTGGTCTAGACCTGCTCTTTATGAAAGACCTGGGAGATAATTAACATCCCAGAGTCCTGGTCTAGACCTGCTCTTTATGAAAGACCTGGGAGATAAATAACATCCCAGAGTCCTGGTCTAGACCTGCTCTTTATGGAAAGACCTGGGAGATAAATAACATCCCAGAGTCCTGGTCTAGACCTGCTCTTTATGGAAAGACCTGGGAGATAAATAACATCCCAGAGTCCGGTCTAGACCTGCTCTTTATGGAAAGACCTGGGAGATAAATAACAACCCAGAGTCCTGGTCTAGACCTGCTCTTTATGGAAAGACCTGGGAGATAAATAACATCCCAGAGTCCTGGTCTAGACCTGCTCTCTATGGAAAGACCTGGGAGATAAATAACATCCCAGAGTCCGGTCTAGACCTGCTCTTTATGGAAAGACCTGGGAGATAAATAACATCCCAGAGTCCGGTCTAGACCTGCTCTTTATGGAAAGACCTGGGAGATAAATAACATCCCAGAGTCCGGTCTAGACCTGCTCTTTATGGAAAGACCTGGGAGATAAATAACATCCCAGAGTCCTGGTCTAGACCTGCTCTTTATGGAAAGACCTGGGAGATAAATAACATCCCAGAGTCCTGGTCTAGACCTGCTCTTTATGGAAAGACCTGGGAGATAAATAACATCCCAGAGTCCTGGTCTAGACCTGCTCTTTATGAAAGACCTGGGAGATAAATAACTTAATTGAATACTGTGTGTGTATGTATGATGATGGTGATGATGATGATGATGATGATGATGGTGGTGGTGGTGGTGGTGATGATGATGGTGGTGGTGATGATGATGGTGGTGATGATGATGATGATGATAATGATGATGATGGTGGTGGTGGTGGTGGTGATGATGATGATGGTGGTGGTGATGATGATGATGGTGGTGGTGGTGGTGATGGTGCTGATGATGATGGTGGTGATGATGGTGATGGTGGTGCTGATGATGGTGATGGTGGTGCTGATGATGATGATGATGATGATGATGATGGTGTCTGGTCCTGTCATCAGATGGCTGGACTACATCGCTGTGGGGAAGAGGCTCCCCGGGACGCGGTTCATCGCCTTCAAAGTTCCCCTGAAGCAGGTCAGCAGCTTTTTTTGACACATCTTCTGACGTCTTTGTCACTTTTTTATTAATTTTTAAAAATATATGTATTTTCGTCACTTTTTTAAATGTATTTTTCAGTTTTTTTGTCACTTTTTGGCCATTTTTTTAAATATATATTTTTGACACATCTGACAATTTTGTCACTTTTTAAAATGTATTTTTTCAGTTTTTTCTGGTCTCTTTTTGTCTGTTTATAGAATATAAGACATGTTTTCAGTTATTTCTACTTTGTTGTTAAGTCCATAATTCACCTGGCACCTGGTTGCACACCTGGTAGAGCGTGTGCCCATCTTCCAAGGCTCAGTCCTTGCTGCAGCGGGCAGGGTTAGAGTCCAACTGGAGGCCCAGTGCTGTGTGTTGTCTCCTCCCCCTCTCTCTGTCTCTCTCTCTCTCTGTCTCTCTCTCTTCCTCTGTCTCTCTCTCTCTTTCTGTCTCTCTCTTTCTGTCTCTCTCTTTCTGTCTCTCTCTCTTCCTCTGTCTCTCTCTCTTTCTGTCTCTCTCTCTTCCTCTGTCTCTCTCTCTTCCTCTGTCTCTCTCTCTTTCTGTCTCTCTCTCTCTTCCTCTGTCTCTCTCTCTTCCTCTGTCTCTCTCTCTTTCTGTCTCTCTCTCTTCCTCTGTGTCTCTCTCTCTTTCTGTCTCTCTCTTCCTCTGTCTCTCTCTCTTCCTCTGTCTCTCTCTTCTGTCTCTCTTCTCTCTGCGTCTCTCTCTCTTCCTCTGTGTCTCTCTCTCTTTCTGTCTCTCTCTCTTCCTCTGTCTCTCTCTCTTTCTCTGTCTCTCTTTCTCTGTCTCTCTTCCTCTGTCTCTCTCTCTTCCTCTGTCTCTCTCTCTTCCTCTGTCTCTCTCTCTCTGTCTCTCTCTCTGTCTCTCTCTCTCCCTCCCCCTCCCCCCTCCCCCCTTCCTTTCCACAGCGTCCCCCCCAGGAGGTCCTGGTCTTTACCAGAGTTTTTCTGTGTTTCTCTTCCAGTCTTTGAACCGTAAGCTCCCGTGTTCGGAGGTGTTCGGCCCCTGGGAGCTGCTGGACGCTCTGAGCAAAGAGAAGCAGCGGCTGGGTTTGATCATCGACCTGACGTTCACCACGCGCTACTACTCACTACAGGTAACCCCCCACACACACACACACACACACACACACACACACAGTCACACACACACACACACACACACACACACACACACACACACACACACACAGACACACACACACACACACACACACACACACACACACATTTTAATGAGGGTTGGTCATCGTTTTGTTTTTAACAATCCCGATTCTTCCTTTCGATTTCGGTTCTTATCGATTCTCGAAACGGGTCACATGCTTTTTTTCACAGTATGTGTGGGACGGGAAGTGGGACGGGACGTGTGGGACGGGATGTGTGGGACGGGATGTGTGGGACGGGACGTGCGGGACGGGACGTGGGACGGGATGTGTGGGACGGGACGTGGGACGGGACGTGTGGGACGGGACGGTGGAACGGGATGTGGGACGGACGCGGGACGGGACGTGGACGGGATGTGTGGGACGGACGGGACGGACGTGTGGGACGGACGCGGGGACGGACGGGATGTGTGGACGGACGGGACGGGATGTGGGACGGATGTGGGACGGGATGTGTGGGACGGATGTGCGGGACGGATGTGCGGACGGATGTGCGGGACGGACGTGCGGGACGGGACGGGACAGGATGTGTGGGACGGATGTGGGACGGATGTGGGACGTATGGACGGGATGTGCGGACGGACGTGGACGGATGTGGGACAGGATGTGGGACGGGATGTGGGGCGGGACGTGGACGGGATGTGCGGGACGGGACGTGGGACAGGATGTGTGGGACGGGATGTGTGGGACGGGATGTGGGACGGGATGTGTGGGACGGACGTATGGACGGACGGGACGGGATGTGTGGGACGGACGGGACGGACGTGGGACGGGACGGTGGGACGGACGTGTGGAACGGGATGTGGGACGGACGGGGACGGACGGGACGGGATGTGCGGACGGATGTGTGGACGTGCGGGACGGGACGGGACAGGATGTGGGACGGATGTGTGGGACGGATGTGTGGGATGGGGATGTGCGGACGGATGTGGGACGGGATGTGGGACAGGATGTGTGGGACGGGTGGGACGGGATGTGGGACGGATGTGTGGCGGATGTGCGGACGGGACGGGACAGGATGTGGGACGGGATGTGGGACGGATGTGGGACGTAGGGACGGGATGTGCGGGACGGGACGTGGGACGGACGGGACGGGATGTGTGGGACGGGATGTGTGGGACGGGACGTGCGGGACGGGATGTGTGGCGGGATGTGCGGGACGGGACGTGGGACGGGACGTGATGTGTGGGACGCGACGTGCGGGACGGGATGTGGGACGGGATGTGTGGGACGGGACGTGGGACGGGACGTGATGTGTGGGACGCGACGCGCGGACGGGATGTGGGACGGGCGCGGGACGGGACGTATGGACGGGACGGGACGGGACGGGTGGGACGGGACGGTGGGACGGGACGGTGGGACGGACGGTGGGACGGGACGTGTCGGACGGGACGTGTGGGACGGACGGTGGGACGGGATGTGTGGGACGGACGTGGACGGAAGTGGGACGGACGGTGGGACGGACGTGGGACGGGACGGCGGGACGGACGTGCGGGACGGGATGTGGGAGACGGACGGGACGGATGTGTGGGACGGACGTCGGGACGGGACGGGACGGGATGTGGGACGGACGGGACGGATGTGTGGGACGGGATGTGTGGGACGGGATGTGTGGACGGACGGGACGGGATGTGTGGACGGATGTGGGACGGACGTGCGGACGGACGTGGGACGGACGTGGACGGGATGTGGACGGACGGGACGGGATGTGTGGGACGGATGTGTGGGACGGACGTCGGGACGGATGTGTGGGATGTGTGGGACGGACGGGACGGACGTGATGTGATGTGTGGGACGCGACGTGCGGGACGGGATGTGGGACGGGATGTGTGGGACGGGACGTGCGGGACGGGACGTGTGGGACGGGACGTGTGGGACGGGATGTGGGACGGGACGTGGGACGGGATGTGTGGGACGGGACGTGTGGGACGGGACGTGTCGGACGGGACGTGTGGGACGGGACGTGTGGGACGGGACGTGTGGGACGGGACGTGTGGGACGGGATGTGGGACGGGAAGTGGGACGGGACGTGTGGGATGGGACGTGTGGGACGGGACGTGTGGGACGGGACGTGTGGGACGGGATGTGTGGGACGGGACGTGTGGGACGGGATGTGCGGGATGGGATGTGGATATAGGACAACATGAGGACAACATGAGCTTTAAAACTTAAACCGGGAGCATTGAGATCACTATTTTATAACGATTAAGGGTGCAGGCCTTGCTGGAACCGGTTCTTGATGCCCGACCGCAGGTTTTGATGCTCGTTCTTTTTGTAGTCTGAGGAGAACGGGGCTGAACGCTGCTGTGTTCTGTGCGTGCAGGACATCCCCGACTCGCTGCTGTTTGTGAAGATCTTAACAGCCGGACACGAGGTTCCCGGCGACGACACCATCCTGAGCTTCAAACGCGCCGTACGCAGGTTTCTCCGGGAGAACGCAGACAACGGTGAGAGACCAGGACCGAGCACGTCATCGCAGCACTAACCTGCAGAAGGAGAAGGATCCAGAAAAACTAGTATTATTTAGCAAATATGGTTTGCAAGTAAAGTCTTTGTGTACGGAATAGAGAGAGATATATATATATATATATATATATATATATATATATACACACACTCAGAGACAGACACACACACCAACACACTAAGAGACAGTCACACACACAGACGCACAGACACACACGCGCACACACACACACACACCAATACACTCAGAGACAGACACACACACAGACACACACACAGCAGTGTCCTTTTAAAAGGCAACCGTGACCACATTGTGCGTTGGCCTTATTTCTGATACCATGGCGGCAGACACCCTGACTATATATTCTTGGCAAATTCTGCACTTACATAAGTGTATTTATTGTGCCATTAAACCCTTTTTTGACTCGGATTACTCCAACCAAAGTGTAAAAACTAAAGATAATTCCTGCTTTCCGTTACAGACGAGCTGATCGGAGTCCACTGCACCCACGGGCTGAACCGCACCGGCTACCTGATCTGCAGGTGTGTACGGAGCGAAGCATCCACACGCTCCTAGTAGACGGAGCGCGTGCTACGAGCGTGCACAGAGAGGTGCAACGCATTGTCCGTTACAGTAGTCTCTGAAACACCAGAGGATGCACACACTAAATAATCTGTGAATGAGCCAGAGGTAGAGAAGAAGAAACCTGAAGTACGGGGAAGCAGGTTGCCTGGCAACAGTAGTAAACACAGACGTACATTTATCCTCTCTTATCATTAACATACTGTGGGGCTCGAAAGTTTGGTCCCCCCAGGGAAAAAATGTGTATTAATGTGCATAAAGAAGCCAAGAAAAGATGGAAAAATCTCCAAATGGCATCAAATGACAGATTAGACATTCGTATAATATGTCACAAAAAGTTAGATTTTATTTCATCATTTACACTTTCAAAGTAACAGAAAACAAAAAAAAGGCGTCTGCAAAAGTCTTCCACTTCTTTGAGATTTATGCTCCTTTAAGGTCTATCATAGATTTACATTATGTTGAGGTCAGGAGATCGTGAAGGCCATGGCAAAACCTTCAGTTTATGCCTCTTGATGTAATCCACCGTGGATTTTGAGGTGTGTTTAGGATCATTATCCATTTGTAGAAGCCATCCTCTCTTTAACTTCAGCTTCAGAAGAATCATCCAGATGTTTGAGTCTGTGGTCAGCACATGAAGAACCGTCCAGATGTTTGAGTCTGTGGTCTGTACATGAAGACTCATCCAGATGTTTGAGTCTGTGGTCTGCACATGAAGACTCATCCAGATGTTTGAGTCTGTGGTCTGTACATGAAGACCCATCCAGATGTTTGAGTCTGTGGTCTGCACATGAAGACTCATCCAGATGTTTGAGTCTGTGGTCTGTACATGAAGACTCATCCAGATGTTTGAGTCTGGTCTGTACATGAAGACTCATCCAGATGTTTGAGTCTGTGGTCTGTACATGAAGAACCGTCCAGATGTTTGAGTCTGTGGTCTGTACATGAAGAACCGTCCAGATGTTTGAGTCTGGTCTGTACATGAAGACTCATCCAGATGTTTGAGTCTGTGGTCTGTACATGAAGACTCATCCAGATGTTTGAGTCTGTGGTCTGTACATGAAGACTCATCCAGATGTTTGAGTCTGTGGTCTGCACATGAAGAACCGTCCAGATGTTTGAGTCTGTGGTCTGTACATGAAGACTCATCCAGATGTTTGAGTCTGGTCTGTACATGAAGACTCATCCAGATGTTTGCGTCTGGTCTGTACATGAAGTATCATCCAGATGTTTGAGTCTCTCTAGTCTCTACATGAAGAATCATTCAGATGTTTGAGTCTCTCTAGTCTGTACGTGAAGAATCATCCAGATGTTTGAGTCTCTCTAGTCTGTACGTGAAGAATCATCCAGATCTTTGAGTCTGTGGTCTGTACATGAAGAATCATCCAGATGTTTGAGTCTGGTCTGTACATGAAGAATCATCCAGATGTTTGAGTCTGGTCTGTACATGAAGAATCATCCAGATGTTTGAGTCTCTCTAGTCTGTACATGAAGACTCATCCAGATGTTTTAGTCTGGAACCCCCTGGCGACCGTGAGCCTGACCGTGCTGATCCTCCGTGTCTGTGTCACACCTGCAGGTACCTGATCGATGTGGACGGGATGGATCCTACAGAGGCCGTCGAGCGTGAGTGCTGATCTTCTGCTTCCTTATTTCAACGCCTGTTTGGCTCATTCCAGAACCAAAGTAAAACATCTCATCTTGTTTTGTTGTCAGTGTTCAACTCGTCGCGGGGCCACGCCGTGGAGAGACAGAACTACCTGGAGGATCTCCAACGGGGGCCGAGGAGGAGGTGAATACGTCTAAGTCTCTTCCAGCGTTGTCTTTTGTTTATGGTTCTGGATGGTTTGCCTACTCATGGAGTAACTTTTCTATTTTTCAACCTTCTTTCAACATGCTATACTATGACCTTTTTCGACTTTTTGACACACTATACTATGAATTTTGATGATTTCTTTTACATAATTTTTTCCCCGCTATACATTTTTATGACTTTACTATATTTACTGCTATACTATGACTTTTCAACTATGAGTATTTGACTTTTTTTGAAATGCTATACTATAAGTTTTTATGAATTTTTTCAACATACTTTTTATGACTTTTCAATATACTATTAGTTTTTTCGATATAATATACTAATATACTACAACTATTTTTGACTTTTCACCATACTATACTATGACTTTTTATATATTATAAATAATAGAACAGCTGGAAGAGTCTGGTAAGTTCGGAAAATGACATCACTTTACTTCACTTTAAATTACATCACTTTACTGTAAATCCAGGAAAAGACACTTGTACACTGTGTATATATTTTTTTATATATATATATAGCCATGTCATATCCTGATATCCAAAATCTAAGATGATATCTAGTCTCATATCACGATATTGATATAATATCGATATATTGCACAGCCCTAATTGTCGGGACGTTTATTGATCCGTCCCTTTGTGATCTGTCCCACAGTAACGTGGGGATGGAGGAGTCGGAGCAGGAGCCGGTGAGAGGCCTCGCCACCCATCGGCCCAGTTACGCCCCGCCGGACTCCAACAGCCGAGACGAGAGGCGGCCGCGCTTCAAAGACTCCCGGCACCGAAGGTAAGGAGGAGACACGGTCCATCAGGGCCTACAGTACGTTGGTATTTCTGCTTATTGTGATGTCATTTCTCTGGAGTATCTCCAAATATTGCATATCCATAAAATCAGTATGATCAACCTGAGCTCAAAGGTTAAGTCAAAACACCAGAATAATTCATAAAACTATTGAAATTGGGTCATAAATTTAAAAAAAATGCCCCACCCAGCTGGACGTCCTTCCACCTAGTCCTGGGTCTTCCCCCAGGCCTCCTCCCAGCTGGACGTCCCTCCACCTAGTCCTGGGTCTTCCCCCAGGCCTCCTCCCAGCTGGACGTCCTTCCACCTAGTCCTGGGTCTTCCCCCAGGCCTCCTCCCAGCTGGACGTCCCTCCACCTAGTCCTGGGTCTTCCCCCAGGCCTCCTCCCAGCTGGACGTCCTTCCACCTAGTCCTGGGTCTTCCCCCAGGCCTCCTCCCAGCTGGACGTCCCTCCACCTAGTCCTTGAGTTTAAGATTGTCTCCTAACGGTCTAACGTTGTCTGTCTTCTCTCCTTCAGCAGATCTTTCTCTCCGAGGGAAACAATCCAGCACCCACACCACAACCACCATCCACACGGCGGCCGCGGCCTTCTTCCCAGTCCGCCGTTAATGGCTCCATGGGCGGCGGCGGTGCATCTCAGCCCGTACCGGTGGACGGGTGCTCATGTGGACAGCGAGTGGAGGAGACCGCCTCGCTCAGACGAGTCCAGAAATCTTCCACCAGAGGGGACAAGATCCAGATATCTTCCACCGACCGAGAGCTGTTCCAGATATGCCCCTCCGGAGGAGACGGGATCCAGATATTTCCCCCCGACCCAGACAGGATCCAGATATCTGTCCCCGACACAGACAGGATCCAGATATCTGTCCCCGACACAGACAGGATCCAGATATCTGTCCCCGACACAGACAGGATCCAGATATCCCCCACAGGAGCGCGAGAGGAGGCCGTCGAGAGATCCTGCTCCTCCTCCGTCCCTCCCCCGTTACTCCGCACGCTGGGCCAACGAGTCCAACGGCCACGACAGACGAGAGGAGGACTGGGCCGCTCCCAGATCGAGACACCCCCCCCCCTCCACGCAAACACACAGACACAGAGTCAACCCGTTCGACGACTACTAGCGTTTTGTTATTAGTTTACACTTCTTTATGGTCCATTAATGGGACATTCTGAATTAAATTCTCCTGCGGTGATTATTCTACATGCTTAGAGAGAGGAAAGGGTTTTCAAATCCAAGCTTAGGTTCCTGGGGTGTCACGGTCTGAATTTTATAGCGAAAAAAGCTCAAAATCAGCTTTCCATTTCGAATTCAAAAGCAGGATCGGCGATTCCCCCCGTTATATTTTTCTCTCTCTATTTTCGCGTACTTCACACACGTTTTGAAGGAAAACACACACAGCGTAGCTCACCGGCTGGTAGCTTATGGCTAAAGACAGAGTAACTAACGTTAGCTCATGGGTAGACGTAGTGAGTAGTAATACAGCCAGATATCTTAAAAGCTGGAGACACACCGGAGGCTGAGATCCGTTGTGTGACGTTTGGTTTACAGCTGAGAGCATCGCTGCACAGACTTCTCTCATCGATAGGAAATTCTCCTGCTGGGATTAGTCGACGTGTTTGAAAAAACGTTTTTTTTCCAGTTAAGGTTCGGGTTCTCCGGTTGTCACGATTTGGATTCAAATCGCAAATCTATTTCCATTTTGTCGATCGAAATCAGAAGCAGGATCGGCGATTACCCGAGTATTTTACCTTAATTTTTATTCTCTCTGCACCCCCAACTACTTGCGCACGTAGCTGGTAGCATGCAGCTAAACACACATGGTAACGTTAGCTTGGCGTTAGCCTGCAGCTGCTGTTTTCCAGACACCACGGCCGAGTCGGAGGTGACGGAGAAACAACAGAACTGCAAAAATCCTCCTACTTCCCTGAAGTAGTAGCAACATTTAGCCTCCTCCGTGAGCGAGTTAAGGAAACGAACAACATAG
>JABXJD010000143.1:690000-692500 GCA_013375575.1 Percina caprodes | reverse complement strand
TATATACACACACACACACACACACACACACATATATACAGACACGTACATACATACACACACACACACACACATATACAGACACACACATATATACACACACACATATACAGACACACACACATATACAGACACACACACATAGACTCACATACAGACTCACACACACACACACACACATACCGAAACACACACACACACACACACACACACACACACACACACACACACACACACACACACACACACACATACAGACACATATACACATATAGACTCACATACAGACTCACACACACACAGAAACACACACAGACACACACATACAGAAACACACACACACACACACATAAAACACACACAGAAACACATACACAATCTTTTCCCTCCGTTGCGGTGAAACAGACATATCAGCCTTTCTCTAGCTAGCTACCGTATGCTGTTCTACTGTTAAACTGCCATATTTCCTCAGGGCTCTGGTTACCATAGCAACTCAACCTTTATGATGTTGTTACTTAGCTGTTATTTATTGTTATATTGCTGTAGTGTGTGTTAGGTGAACTTATTACATATTTAATTACTTTAAAATGTTAATATGTTGTTAAATTTAAATAATTTTCAGTTAAAAACTCACTCTCTCTTTCCCGGTGCTCTGTTCCCGGTGCTGCGTTCCCGGTGCTGCGTTCCCGGTGCTCTGTTCCCGGTGCTGCGTTCCCGGTGCTGCGTTCCCGGTGCTCTGTTCCCGGCGCTCTGTTCCCGGTGCTCTGTTCCCGGTGCTGCGTTCCCGGTGCTCTGTTCCCGGTGCTCTGTTCCCGGTGCTGCGTTCCCGGTGCTGCGTTCCCGGTGCTGCGTTCCCGGTGCTCTGTTCCCGGTGCTGCGTTCCCGGTGCTGCGTTCCCGGTGCTGCGTTCCCGGTGCTGCGTTCCCGGTGCTCTGTTCCCGGTGCTGCGTTCCCGGTGCTGCGTTCCCGGTGCTGCGTTCCCGGTGCTGCGTTCCCGGTGCTGCGTTCCCGGTGCTGCGTTCCCGGTGCTCTGTTCCCGGCGCTCTGTTCCCGGCGCTCTGTTCCCGGTGCTGCGTTCCCGGTGCTGCGTTCCCGGTGCTCTGTTCCCGGTGCTGCGTTCCCGGTGCTGCGTTCCCGGTGCTGCGTTCCCGGTGCTCTGTTCCCGGTGCTGCGTTCCCGGTGCTCTGTTCCCGGTGCTCTGTTCCCGGCGCTCTGTTCCCGGCGCTCTGTTCCCGGTGCTCTGTTCCCGGCTCACAGTCACCGTTTCTCAGCTGAAGTCAACCGTAACGACCGCTTAAATCAACCGTCAGGTGACGGCCGACTGTCACCCAAATGTTTTTTTAAGGATTATTTTTGGGGCTTTTCCCTTTATTAAAGTGACAGTGGATGGACATGAAAGGGGGAGAAAGATGGGGGAGGACACCCAACAAAGGGCCGCAGGCCGGTCTCAAGTAAGTGTGTGTGTGTGTGTGTGTGTGTGTGTGTGTGTGTGTGTGTGTGTGTGTGTGTGTGTGTGTGTGTGTGTGTGTGTGTGTCGTATCGGGAGGCGTCTGCTGATTTCCCCCCCCCCCATCATCCAAAACTGCACGGTAACGTACAAAAACCTGTTCATGAGAATGGGTTGCTCCAGCTTGTACTTTCACCCCCCCTCTGCGTCTCCTCACCTTCATGCCCCCTTGTAGACATGAATGTGATTGGACAGTGTGAGGCAGTGATGATGATGGATCGTGGCGTCTCTGTCTCTCTACACAGCTCTGACTGCTCACAGTGACTGGTCCTCTGCCCTACGGGGGGGGGGGGCGGTGTGTGTGTGTGTGTGTGTGTGTGTGTGTGTGTGTGATATTTGTCAGAGTGGACGTACTCTCTCATTGCCATCTCTGTCTCCACGGCGATGCCACTACGATCACAGTAACGTGAGCTATTAAATCAGCTGATACCTGGCCAGTGTCTCTGTGTGGACTTCGTCCTCAGACGTCCCACCAATCAGTCCCAGAAGGTCCCAGTTAGAAGAGAAGTTATTGAATGCAACTAACTTCAGTTGGTAGAGTAACAGCGTGTGAGACGGAGCATGCTGGACCAGGACCTGGACCTGGACCTGGACCAGAGATGTGACCCATGGCCAGAATATCATAGTTCATAAAAATGCAGCGCGGTGACGATACAGACATTTCATACGAGTGTAACTCTGCCGACCCCCATTCGACCTGTGCTGGACCCGTTCATAATGAGTCAGCCGTCTCTCTGGGAGCACGTCCATCACCCCCCCCCCCCAGCTCTTTTAATCAGTTATTGTTGAAAACAAGTGAAGGAGCTTTCCAGAGATACATATGTCCAAGGCCATTTCAGATCATTTTCATTTCCATGTGTTGCAGCTGAATGTACAACATCAGCTATGACAGTTATGAATAATATAATAATAATATATATACATTTTGTTTTGGTTACAATCAACAAATAATAATAATCAAAGGGAGGGGGGGGCAGCAGCTCTGTCCGTAGG
>JABXJD010000143.1:670000-680000 GCA_013375575.1 Percina caprodes | reverse complement strand
ATACTACTCTCTACTGTTGTCTCTACATACTACTCTCTACTGTTGTCTCTCTACATACTACTCTCTACTGTTGTCTCTACATACTACTCTCTACTGCTGTCTCTACATACTACTCTCTACTGTTGTCTCTACATACTACTCTCTACTGTTGTCTCTCTACATACTACTCTCTACTGTTGTCTCTCTACATACTACTCTCTACTGTTGTCTCTACATACTACTCTCTACTGTTGTCTCTACATACTACTCTCTACTGTTGTCTCTCTACATACTACTCTCTACTGTTGTCTCTACATACTACTCTCTACTGCTGTCTCTACATACTACTCTCTACTGTTGTCTCTCTACATACTACTCTCTACTGATGTCTCTACATACTACTCTCTACTGTTGTCTCTACATACTACTCTCTACTGTTGTCTCTACATACTACTCTCTACTGTTGTCTCTACATACTACTCTCTACTGTTGTCTCTCTACATACTACTCTCTACTGTTGTCTCTCTACATACTACTCTCTACTGTTGTCTCTACATACTACTCTCTACTGTTGTCTCTACATACTACTCTCTACTGTTGTCTCTACATACTACTCTCTACTGTTGTCTCTACATACTACTCTCTACTGCTGTCTCTACATACTACTCTCTACTGTTGTCTCTACATACTACTCTCTACTGCTGTCTCTACATACTACTCTCTACTGATGTCTCTACATACTACCCTCTAAGCTAAATGGGGGGGGGGGGTTCTATTAGATTCCATAGTAATGATATATAACGGAAACAGACAGTATGATGGTATGTCTTTGTCTGAACTTCTATAACATCATTTTAATGAATTACTTTAAAATAATAATAAATTAGGTTGATTTAATAACTGATCCCGTGGAACAGTCCAGGCTCCCTCGTGTTCGGGGTAATACATAATTCAGTAAAGCTGTGGATAGATGTAAAGATGTCCTTTTATTTATTTTTTTCCAGTAGACATGTACAATACATCCTCTAATTGAACTCTGACTGAAGTGAGCCACGGTGGAACATGCCGGGAGGATCGGGAGTAATCCAGAGCGGGAAAATTACCAGTTAGTTCTTTGAAAATCTGTTTTTATTCAGACATATTTTGCTCGTTACAGTCCGTCCAAACTCTTGAGATCTTATGTTGAAAGTCAGTGCTTCTCCTTCTTGGTTTGTGATCTTTTATGCAAATAATGTCCCAATAAAGGACACGTGTGAGGACACGCAGCAGCCAGAGTCCACACCGAGACTATATCTAGGGCTCGGGACTGTTGCATCATGGGACTCGAGTGCTTCATGCTGCAGACGCAGGGCCGTTCTGCACAGCCCGGGGTTCAAGTCCTACGACAACATTTAATATGTCATCTATTTATTAAAGTGCCCATATTATGAAAAAAAAATCACTTTTTCTCTCTCTCTTTCCCTCCCTCTCTCTCTTTAGCTTTTTCCCCTTCATATCTTTCTCTCTCTCTCCCTCCTTTTCTAGTTCTCTTTCTTTCCCTCCCTCTCTCTCTTTAGCTTTAGCTTTCACCCCTTCTATCTTTCCCTCTTTCTTCCTCCCTCCATATCTTTCTCTCTCTCTCCCTCCTTTTCTAGTTCTCTCTCTTTCCCTCCCTCTCTCTCTTTAGCTTTTTCCCCTTCTATCTTTCCCTCTTTCTTCCTCCCTCCATATCTTTCTCTCTCTCTCCCTCCTTTTCTTTATCTCTTTCTTTCCCTCCCTCCCTCTCTAGCTTTAGCTCTCACCCCTTCTATCTTTCCCTCTTTCTCCCTCCTTATCTGTGTCTCTCTCTCTCTCTCTCTCTCTCTCTCTCTCTCTCTCTCCCTTTAATACTCTGCTGCTGCAGACACAGAAGGTGAAACAAGGGGAAACTGTGACATTTATATCTGTGGCCACACAAGTCAACATCAGCACTGAGCTGCAGAAGGAAAGAGTGTGTGTGTGTGTGTGTGTGTGTGTGTGTGTGTGTGTGTGTGTGTGTGTGTGTGTGTGTGTGTGTGTGTGTGTGTGTGTGTGTGTGTGTGTGTGTGTGTGTGTGTGTGTGTGTGTGTGTGTGTGTGTGTGTGTGTGTGTGTGTGTGTGTGTGTGTGTGTGTGTGTGTGTGTGTGTGTGTGTGTGTGTGTTCCTGAATCAGAGCCCAGTCTGAGATGTCTCCGCGGCAGCCATACGCCACACCACATCACCGTGACAACGTGACCACTTCGCCGCCACCATCCATCCCGATAAAACACCACCGACCTCCCCAGGACACAATTCAGCTAAAACACTGTCAAATAATTTGAGACAAAAGTTAATAAAGTCTAATATTTTGGGGAGAAAAAAGAGGAATATAGATGCAGAAAAGCTGGTACTCGGGACAGCCGTGCTGTGGCGTTTCCATGGCGTTCTTTATAATGTTATATTACTATCACTGATAGTGTAAGAACCATCATCGCCGTAGTTACCACTCTGAAAGTATTCCTCACCGAACCGCAAAGGACCACAAATAATAATCTATTAGTATCAGGCAGCGGAGACAAAAACTAATGTTTGAGTTAGAAAAGCAGAAATTAGGAATTATTGAGACTAAAATTAAAGGAATGGATGTTGATGATAATCACAGACTGGAATATGTCAACTTTTACTCTCAATACTATTTCAAAAACACTTCAATTTGGTTTCAAATGCTATAAAATTGAATAAGACGCCCCAAAATTAATGACAGTAGAGATTTGTACTTGGCAAAGAGCGTTGTGTGGAATCAATCATGTTATTTTGGGGAATTAAAAAGAACATTGATATAGGACAACATGAGGACAACATGAGGACAACATGAAGACAACATGAGGACAACATGAGGACAACATGGGGACAACATGAGGACAACATGAGGACAACATGAGGACAACATGAAGACAACATGAGGACAACATGAGGACAACATGGGGACAACATGAGGACAACATGAAGACAACATGAAGACAACATGAGGACAACATGGGGACAACATGGGGACAACATGAGGACAACATGAGGACAACATGAAGACAACATGAGGACAACATGAAGACAACATGGGGACAACATGAGGACAACATGAGGACAACATGAGGACAACATGAAGACAACATGAGGACAACATGGGGACAACATGGGGACAACATGAGGACAACATGGGGACAACATGAGGACAACATGAAGACAACATGAGGACGACATGAAGACAACATGAGGACAACATGGGGACAACATGAGGACAACATGAAGACAACATGAGGACAACATGAGGACAACATGGGGACAACATGAGGACAACATGAAGACAACATGAGGACGACATGAAGACAACATGAGGACAACATGAGGACAACATGAGGACAACATGAAGACAACATGAGGACAACATGAAGACAACATGGGGACAACATGGGGACAACATGGGGACAACATGAGGGCAACATGAGGACAACATGAGGGCAACATGAGGGCAACATGAGGACAACATGAGGACAACATGGGGACGACATGAAGACGACATGAGGACGACATGAAGACAACATGAGGACAACATGAGGACAACATGAAGACAACATGAAGACAACATGAAGACAACATGGGGACAACATGGGGACAACATGAGGGCAACATGAGGGCAACATGAGGACAACATGAGGGCAACATGAGGACAACATGAGGGCAACATGAGGGCAACATGAAGACAACATGAGGGCAACATGAGGACAACATGAGGACAACATGGGGACAACATGAAGACAACATGAAGACAACATGAGGACAACGTGAGGACAACGTGAAGGCAACGTGAGGACAACGTGAAGGCAACGTGAAGACAACGTGAAGGCAACGTGAAGGCAACATGAGGACAACATGGGGACAACATGAGGGCAACGTGAAGGCAACATGAAGACAACATGGGGACAACATGGGGACAACATGGGGACAACATGAGGGCAACATGAGGACAACATGAGGGCAACATGAGGGCAACATGAGGACAACATGAGGACGACATGGGGACGACATGAAGACGACATGAGGACGACATGAAGACAACATGAGGACAACATGAGGACAACATGAAGACAACATGAAGACAACATGAAGACAACATGGGGACAACATGGGGACAACATGAGGGCAACATGAGGGCAACATGAGGACAACATGAGGGCAACATGAGGACAACATGAGGGCAACATGAGGGCAACATGAAGACAACATGAGGGCAACATGAGGACAACATGAGGACAACATGGGGACAACATGAAGACAACATGAAGACAACATGAGGACAACGTGAGGACAACGTGAAGGCAACGTGAGGACAACGTGAAGGCAACGTGAAGACAACGTGAAGGCAACGTGAAGGCAACATGAGGACAACATGGGGACAACATGAGGGCAACGTGAAGGCAACGTGAAGGCAACGTGAAGGCAACATGAGGATAACGTGAGGACAACGTGAAGGCAACGTGAGGACAACGTGAAGGCAACGTGAAGACAACGTGAAGGCAACGTGAAGGCAACATGAGGACAACATGGGGACAACATGAGGGCAACGTGAAGGCAACGTGAAGGCAACGTGAAGGCAACGTGAAGGCAACATGAGGATAACATGAGGATAACGTGAGGACAACGTGAGGACAACGTGAGGACAACGTGAGGACAACATGAGGACAACATGAGGGCAACATGAGGGCAACATGAGGGCAACATGGGGACAACATGGGGACAACATGGGGACAACATGAGGGTTAACACTAGTCTAGATGCACCCTAGTGGCAGCAACAGTGATCTGCAGCCAGATCACACAGAGCTGGAAAATCCAAATTCTGGTCAGGCCAATCACATCGTGTATAGAGATGGTGGGCGGGGCTTAACGTTAGGACGGCAGAGTTTTTTGCATGAATTTCCTGCTACTTGAAAACAGAAGATGGCCGCTGCTGGAGAACAGCGTCTGTACCATCGGCTCTGGAGGGTTAGGGTTAAGATCTGAAGTCTTTCTAAGAAAAGGAAGACCTGTTCGGAGGTCTATCCGTTGCTCTGATTGGTCGGAGCGCTGTCCTATTGGGAATTTGAAAGACAGCCGTTTGTCCCGCCCCTTGGATTGAGCCCAGCCAATGGGGAGTTCCCAGGCCCAACATCAGGCTACTTTAAGACTGTAACTGGTCTCATTAGCATCCTGTTGTTTCCTGTTTAGAAAGAACATCACCAATACTTAATGATGCAGAGCTAGTCATGCTGTCCTGTGTGTCCCCCGCCACACACACACACACACACACACACACACACACACACACACACACACACACACACTGAATCACACACACACCTACTCATTTAGCTGTGCAGCGTTGTTGCAAGGAGTGTTAATTAACGCTGAGCTGACGGGCGAGTTAATGATGCAGGCGCTGCTCCTGGTCTGGTGTTGGGAGGTAAATGAAGTGGGGGGGGGGCAGACAGCTGAAGACAAGATGTCAACGTCTCCGTGTAACCAAACAATTGGCCGCAGCGTCTGTTATCAGAGGGGACGGATTAACCGTCTTCATCAGCCGCTGTCCTGCAGCCCCGAGACGCCAACCACTCCCCCACACACACACACACACACACACACACACACACACACACACACACACAGTCAAAACTGGGCTGCCAGGTTGTTGTTCCTTTCCAACATATATTGATAAGCCATCACTTTGATGAACAGCTGACTTCTTACTGTCAGCTTCAATTCTGGTCAATAACCCGGCAACACCGTCTCTACAGCCCCTGTTCAGTTTGACCCGAGGACAACATGAGGACAACATGAGGACAACATGAGGGCAACATGAAGACACCATGAGGACAACATGAGGACAACATGAGGGCAACATGAAGACACCATGAGGACACCATGAGGACAACATGAGGACAACATGAGGACAACATGAAGACACCATGAGGACAACATGAGGACAACATGGGGACAACATGAGGGCAACATGAGGACAACATGAGGACAACATGAAGGCAACATGAAGACAACATGAAGACAACATGAGGACAACATGAGGACAATATGAGGGCAACATGGGGACAACATGGGGACAACATGAGGGCAACATGAGGACAACATGAGGGCAACATGAGGACAACATGAGGACAACATGAGGACAACATGAGGGCAACATGAGGACAACATGAGGGCAACATGAAGACAACATGAAGACAACATGAGGACAACATGAGGACAATATGAGGGCAACATGGGGACAACATGGGGACAACATGAGGGCAACATGAGGGCAACATGAGGACAACATGAGGACAACATGAGGACAACATGAGGGCAACATGAAGACAACATGAGAGCAACATGAGGGCAACATGGGGACAACATGGGGACAACATGAGGGTTAATAAACTGTAGAGACTAATCAGAGAGTCGGCGGCGTGGTACGGTTCACGGCAGAGGACGGAACAACAACCAGAACGCAGGACACACGCCCAGCAGAACTCGGGGTAACTTTCTCTCTCTCTCTCTCTGTCTCTCTTGCTCTCTCTCTCTCTCTCTGTCTCTCTTGCTCTCTGTCTCTCTCTCTCTCTCTTGCTCTCTGTCTCTCTCTCTCTCTCTCTCTCTCTCTCTCTCTCTCTCTCTCTCTCTCACGCCGTGTCCTTGGGACGCCAAACGCCAGAAATAGACGAGTCAAATCAGACACCGGCTGCCTGGAGGTAGGATAGGAGACGGCAAAGTCGGCCAAATTTAACTACCCCGTCCCCGTCCCGTCCTGTCCCCCTCCTCCTCCCCTCCTCCTCCCTGCAGCCTGTGAAGATCACCGGCTCACCTGCACGGACACAGCAGACAGAAATAAGCAGCTGGCAGCCAATCAGAGTGCAGGAGATGATGGAGCTGTGTATCAGGAAATGGGATCCGACATGAACCGACTTTGTGTCCCTGAAATTCTCACAGGACAGGAAACCAGGATTACCTGTAGAGTTTATTATATATATATATATATATATATATATATATATATATATATATATATATATATATATATATATATATATATATTGTAGAATAAGGAGCCATTGTTGCCCACAACCTTGAGACCAGCTCAGCTTTGAGTCTCGCTGCGGAGGCCGGTCACGTGCACGTGGATCAGACTTGTCGTTTGTGTTGTGAGGAAACAGGAAACATCGCTGCCTCCATCTCTGCCACGAGGCAGCTTAAAAACACCACACAGGAGCTGTGGCCTGGAGGGGGTTTGAGGAACAGCTGACCTCCGTTTCCTCCGTGTCATTTCTTTCTCTCTTCGGGTAATGAAGCTGCACACAAACACACACACACATATACACACTAATGTATACACACACATATATACACACACACACATACATATGCACACATGCGCACACACACGCACCCACACCCCTATCTACACACAAAATCATACTTGCCGACGCACGCGCACAAACGTATGCACATACACACACATATACAAACACACACATACATACACACATACACACACATGTGTACACACACACATACACACGCGCCGGCTCTTTTGTTCTCTCAAAGACATCAACATATATTCTCATGATTAATGTCTGAGGGAATAAATATAATAAATATATCTGAAATATATCTGCTCTGACAGAGACTTGTGTGTTTTTGTTTGTGTTGACAGAGTGGTGTCGCCGTGGTTCCCAGCATGCTCTCTGCTCCTCCATGGCTCCCAGCATGCTCTCTGCTCCTCCATGGCTCCCAGCATGCTCTCTGGTCCTCTGCGTCTGTCAGCTCGCCTCGTGTCTCTCTGACAGCGCCGCCGCCGCCGCCGCGTTCACATCCAGTTAGCCTCCTCTTCATCATCGGCTCGGGGACCAATGAGCGCGTCCGTGTCGACAGAGTCATGTGGTTGTTAACGGCAACAGGCAGACATCGCCCTCCTTCTCACAGCCGGCCACAACCGATCTGGTGCCTCAAAGGTAAGATGTCACCGGCGTTCATATGACATGAAGCAAAAACAACTGCTGCTAAAACAATAAAAATACGTGAAGAAAGGCAACATCTTCACGTGTCATGATGTCATGTTGTCATGACAACATGACAACATGACATCATGACAACATGACATCATGACAACATGTCGTCATGATGACATGTCGTCATGATGACATGACATCATGACGACATGACAACATGACGTCATGACATCATGACATCATGACGACATGACATCATGACGACATGACATCATGACGACATGACATCATGATGACATGACATCATGACATGACATCATGACGACATGACATCATGACATGACATCATGACGACATGACATCATGATGTCATGACAACATGACGTCATGACATGACATCATGACGACATGACATCATGATGTCATGACAACATGACGTCATGACAACATGATGTCATGACAACATGATGTCATGACAACATGACGAATAAAGAAGCAAAAGTGGAGAGCGCAGCCTCGCCGCTGTGTGACGGAGAGAGCACGCTGCATATAATATAATAATAATAATATAATATAATATATAAGATGAGAAGCTGGAATCACTGAGTTGTGGTTGTGATGGAAAAGTGAAAAATAAAAATAAAAGATTTTTTTCTACAAGCGCTCAAATCGCATCTACGCTCTCTCACATGTGCACCATATTTACCTTCATACGTATGCACGTAGTCATGCACACACACACACACACACACACGCGCACACACACACACACACACACACACACACGCAGAGGAAGGACTACAACGTCATTCATGTTTCTAACCCTCCTGACGCTCTGAAATGAATCAGGTCACACGTTTCATTGTTATTGTGGAACAACAGGAACGTTACAGAAAGAATCTTTGGAAACGGTGACAAAACATTGTGAAAAAGGTCGAAAAGCTTCAAAAACATCAGGAGAACGAAGAGGAAACGCTGAATATTACGTCAGTATCTTAAAACTCTGGAAGACAGGAAGACAACACAAGAGACACAACGGTTAATCAGAGATGTCTCTCTCTCTCTCTCTCTCTCTCTCTCTCCCTCTCTCTGTCTCTCCCTCTCTCTCCCTCTATCTGTCTCTCCCTCTCTCTCTCTGTCTCTCTCTCCCCCTCCCCCTTGTCTCTTATGGGTGACAGTGAGAGGTCTCTGAGTATTTCCTGTTCCACGCAGCGACCCCCTTTACGAGGAGTGCTCATAATGACCTTAAATGGTCTCTAATGGCTCCTCTCAGCCTCTCCGCTGACGTCTCACATGTGTCCCGCGTTCTTTCTTATTTTTCAAAAGGCAAGAACTGTGTGTGTAGTTCATACACACACATCCATACTGTGCATATTCGGTACACACACACACACACACACACACACACACACACACACACACACACACACACACACACACACACACACACACACACAGACAGACTGTTACAGTTGAGTATGCAAATAAGACTAAGTTATATATTAACACGGCAAGAGACGATAACAGGAGGACTAGATGAGGGTAGTGGGATACTCGTTTGACTGCAGGACGGGTCTCTGGGACCCTGGGGGACTAGATGAGGGTAGTGGGATACTCGTTTGACTGCAGGACGGGTCTCTGGGACCCTGGGGGACTAGATGAGGGTAGTGGGATACAGGTTTGACTGCAGGACGGGTCTCTGGGACCCCGGAGGACTAGATGAGGGTAGTGGGATACACCTTTGACTGCAGGACGGGTCTCTGGGACCCTGGGGGACTAGATGAAAGATTCATCATGTCACGTTATCCTAAACTCAACCGTCACCAAGTGGCACACACACACACACACACACACACACACACACACACACACACACACACACACACTCTTATTAAAACCATTAGATAACCAATCCCCGTCTCCAGAACCATTTACTTCAGCTCTGCTCTGAATTTCTGATCTGCTATCTGTTCTCATTACACTCCTCTTTTATTTCTCTCTCCCTCTATTTCTCTC
>JABXJD010000143.1:652500-662500 GCA_013375575.1 Percina caprodes | reverse complement strand
ATAGGGGGTGTATACTTATGCCCTGTATTTTAACATAGGGGTGTATACTTATGCCCCTGTATTTTAACATAGGGGGTGTATACTTATGCCCCTGTATTTTAACATAGGGGGTGTATACTTATGCCCCTGTATTTTAACATAGGGGTGTATACTTATGCCCCTGTATTTTAACATAGGGGGTGTATACTTATGCCCCTGTATTTTAACATAGGGGTGTATACTTATGCCCCTGTATTTTAACATAGGGGGTGTATACTTATGCCCCTGTATTTTAACATAGGGGTGTATACTTATGCCCTGTATTTTAACATAGGGGTGTATACTTATGCCCCTGTATTTTAACATAGGGGTGTATACTTATGCCCCTGTATTTTAACATAGGGGGTGTATACTTATGCCCCTGTATTTTAACATAGGGGGTGTATACTTATGCCCCTGTATTTTAACATAGGGGGTGTATACTTATGCCCCTGTATTTTAACATAGGGGTGTATACTTATGCCCTGTATTTTAACATAGGGGGTGTATACTTATGCCCCTGTATTTTAACATAGGGGTGTATACTTATGCCCCTGTATTTTAACATAGGGGTGTATACTTATGCCCCTGTATTTTAACATAGGGGGTGTATACTTATGCCCCTGTATTTTAACATAGGGGTGTATACTTATGCCCCTGTATTTTAACATAGGGGGTGTATACTTATGCCCCTGTATTTTAACATAGGGGGTGTATACTTATGCCCCTGTATTTTAACATAGGGGGTGTATACTTATGCCCCTGTATTTTAACATAGGGGGTGTATACTTATGCCCCTGTATTTTAACATAGGGGGTGTATACTTATGCCCCTGTATTTTAACATAGGGGGTATACTTATGCCCTGTATTTTAACATAGGGGGTGTATACTTATGCCCCTGTATTTTAACATAGGGGGTGTATACTTATGCCCCTGTATTTTAACATAGGGGGTATACTTATGCCCCTGTATTTTAACATAGGGAGGGGTATACTTATGCCCCTGTATTTTAACATAGGGGGGTGTATACTTATGCCCCTGTATTTTAACATAGGGGGTATACTTATGCCCCTGTATTTTAACATAGGGGGTGTATACTTATGCCCCTGTATTTTAACATAGGGGTGTATACTTATGCCCCTGTATTTTAACATAGGGGGTGTATACTTATGCCCTGTATTTTAACATAGGGGGTGTATACTTATGCCCCTGTATTTTAACATAGGGGGTATACTTATGCCCTGTATTTTAACATAGGGGGTGTATACTTATGCCCCCTGTATTTTAACATAGGGGGTGTATACTTATGCCCCCTGTATTTTAACATAGGGGGTATACTTATGCCCTGTATTTTAACATAGGGGGTGTATACTTATGCCCCTGTATTTTAACATAGGGGTGTATACTTATGCCCCTGTATTTTAACATAGGGGGTGTATACTTATGCCCCTGTATTTTAACATAGGGGGTGTATACTTATGCCCCTGTATTTTAACATAGGGGGTATACTTATGCCCCTGTATTTTAACATAGGGGGTGTATACTTATGCCCCTGTATTTTAACATAGGGGGTGTATACTTATGCCCCTGTATTTTAACATAGGGGAGTATACTTATGCCCCTGTATTTTAACATAGGGGGTGTATACTTATGCCCCTGTATTTTAACATAGGGGTGTATACTTATGCCCCTGTATTTTAACATAGGGGTGTATACTTATGCCCCTGTATTTTAACATAGGGGGGTGTATACTTATGCCCCTGTATTTTAACATAGGGGGTGTATACTTATGCCCTGTATTTTAACATAGGGGGGTGTATACTTATGCCCCTGTATTTTAACATAGGGGGTGTATACTTATGCCCCTGTATTTTAACATAGGGGGGTGTATACTTATGCCCCTGTATTTTAACATAGGGGGGTGTATACTTATGCCTTATAACATCATTTATGATACTTTATCCGTCTTTACTTTAAAATATTTGTACTCAAGGTGTATTTTTGCCCAAATAATACATTTTTACAGTAACAACTGTATGAAAGCAGTAAGTGTAACTTCCCCTCGTCACTCTGAAGAAGACATGATTTTGGGTTGTGGACAGCTGAGATTGTGTGTCTGATGACGAGCACTCGCGGCCACCTCGCTCACGGAGGGTGTACTCTTCTTCTTCTTCTTCTTCTTCTTCTTCTTCTTCTTCTTCTTCTTCTTCTCTCGGCGGCGGCGGCGCTCTGCACTCGTCTTCTACCTTCTTCTCTCGCTCTTCCACCCGCCGCCGCGCTCTGTTTTCTGACTTTAGATTCCTGCCAACCTGCAATCATCGCTGTCAGGAACACACAGTAACACACACACACACACAGTAACACACACACACACACACACACACAGTAACACACACACACACACAGACAGACACACACACACAGCGTGAGCTGGATAAGAGACACACACACAGTAACACACACGCACAGTAACACACACAAACACACACACACAGCGTGAGCTACACACACACACACACACACACACACACACACACACAGTAACACACACAGCGTGAGCTACACACACACACACACACACAGTAACACACACGCACAGTAACACACACAAACACACACACACACAGCGTGAGCTACACACACACACACACACACACACACACACACACACACACACAGTAACACACACAGCGTGAGCTACACAAGGCACAGGCACACACACACACACACACACACACACACACACACACACACAGGTGTCCGCTGGGTGAATTGGCAGCCATTGCTTTGAAAAGATGACTCAGCAAGACCCAATCCCTGTCGGCTGTCTCCGTCCCTCCCCCCTCTCTAAAGTCTATCTTATTTTTCTCTTGTTGTTTTGTAGAGTTTAGTGTGTGTGTGTGTGTGTGTGTGTGTGTGTGTGTGTGTGTGAATCACACAGTAAGACTCACTTCAGACTCACATTTGCTGTAAACTTGAGAAATTGGTACTCATCTAATTTCTCCCATCTAGCATTGACATCATATATGTCTCAGTATTAGCTACGGTGGCCTTCACGCTTTTTCTTTTCCTGTGCAAAGAAGAAGACTTCTGTTCCTGAAATTAGGATGTTGAATGAGTCTGGTGGAGATATGCTGCTCTATGCACGCTAAAAGTAGTGATTATTAACATGGAGTCTGGTGGAGATATGCTGCTCTATACACGCTAAAAGTAGTGATTATTTACATGGAGTCTGGTGGAGATATGCTGCTCTATACACGCTAAAAGTAGTGATTATTTACATGGAGTCTGGTGGAGATATGCTGCTCTATACACGCTAAAAGTAGTGATTATTTACATGGAGTCTGGTGGAGATATGCTGCTCTATACATGCTAAAAGTAGTGATTATTTACATGGAGTCTGGTGGAGATATGCTGCTCTATACACACTAAAAGTAGTGATTATTTACATGGAGTCTGGTGGAGATATGCTGCTCTATACACGCTAAAAGTAGTGATTATTTACATGGAGTCTGGTGGAGATATGCTGCTCTATACACGCTAAAAGTGGTGATTATTTACATGGAGTCTGGTGGAGATATGCTGCTCTATACACGCTAAAAGTAGTGATTATTTACCTGGAGTCTGGTGGAGATATGCTGCTCTATACACGCTAAAAGTAGTGATTATTTACATGGAGTCTGGTGGAGATATGCTGCTCTATACACACTAAAAGTAGTGATTATTTACATGGAGTCTGGTGGGTTTTGGTGATGGGATTTTGTGTCTGGCATAATACCAATGGACCAATGTCAAAGATTGTTGTTCCCATCAGTCACTTAGACACAAAAACATGGGAGAATGGGGTCCAGGTTGAGAATAAGTCAATAAGTCAGAAGTAGTTACCCGTTAGCGATCAATCTAGTCTAACTAGGTGAAACTATGAAAGGCTTTGCCGTGAATTTGTAAAAAAATTGGGATAATGACTCAGCAGTTCAGACAGGCTTCAGGTATTGTGTTTCTTGTGTTACGCTCCTAAGTGTGAAGTACTTTGGGACTTGTGCCTGCGTCCATCCGGGTACGCATGCGTTGGCGCTGGGTCAGAGCACCATGAAGAGGATATCAAGGGCACGGACACACACACACACACACACACACACACACACACACACACAAATACAGACATATATTTTCAGTACACGTACAGGAGAGACAGTAAAGGCCACGCTGCAGCAGATGTTGATGACAGTTCATGATGAATTCTTCAGCACAATGTGTGTGTGTGTGTGTGTGTGTGTGTGTGTGGGCGCTCTTGCATACATGCATAAGGGACCTTTAGATGAGCTCCAGATTGAGTCCTCCCGCGGCCCCGTCCTTCTGTCTGCGTTAGCGTTAATGGAGCTCCTTCAGTCACTGTGGAGACCCGACTGGAGGAGACGCAGAGGCCCAAAGACAGAAAGGACAGAAAGAGGACAGAAGACAGGGGATCAATACCCGTTTTATCTGATTTGTGCATGTGCTAATAAGGCATTTGCGCCAGGCTTCGGCTCCCAGGAGAGGCGTGCGATCCTCAGGGAGACGTGTGAGCTGATAAGTTTCAGGAAATTAATATTTGGGGTGCTGTTAGGGTCCGCTGAGTGTTCCCGGTCGTCTGTTTTCTCAGGTGGTCTTCAGTCTCAGGTGGTCTTCAGTCTCAGGTGGTCTTCAGTCTCAGGTAGTCTTCAGTCTCAGGTGGTCTTCAGTCTCAGGTAGGTGTTTCTCTCAGTTCATCATGAGTGATGAGGCAGACTTATTAACCTAGCCTAGCACAGATGCTGCAGGTAATTCAAGGTAGTTCAAAAGTCATGAAACCAACCCGGGGCAGGATATGGCCCCTTAACCCTCATGTTGTCCTCATGTTGTCCTCATGTTGCCCTCATGTTGTCCTCATGTTGTCCTCATGTTGCCCTCATGTTGTCCTCATATTGCCCTCATGTTGTCCCCATGTTGTCCTCATATTGTCCCCATGTTGTCCTCATGTTGTCCTCATGTTGTCTTCATGTTGTCTTCATGTTGCCCTCATGTTGTCCTCATGTTGTCCTCATGTTGTCCTCATGTTGTCCTCATGTTGTCTTCATGTTGTCTTCATGTTGCCCTCATGTTGTCCTCATGTTGTCCTCATGTTGTCTTCATGTTGTCCCCATGTTGTCCTCATGTTGCCCTCATGTTGTTCTCATGTTGTCTTCATGTTGTCCTCATGTTGTCCCCATGTTGTCCTCATGTTGTCCTCATGTTGTCCTCATGTTGTCCTCATGTTGTCCTCATGTTGTCCTCATGTTGTCTTCATGTTGTCCTATATCAATGTTCTTTTTAATTCCCCAAAATAACATGATTGATTCCACACAACGCTCTTTGCCAAGTACAAATCTCTACTTTCATTAATTTTGGGGCGTCTTATTCAATTTTATAGCATTTGAAACCAAATTGAAGTGTTTTTGAAATAGTATTGAGAGTAAAAGTTGACATATTCCAGTCTGTGATTATCATCAACATCCATTCCTTTACTTTTAGTCTCAATAATTCCTAATTTCTGTTTTTCTAACTCAAACATTAGGTATAATTTTCTATAAATGAGCTTTATTGACCATAAATTCAAAAAATAACTGTAAAACTAAAGTTAATAAGTTAGGGTTACTTAAAAAAAAAGTGACAAACATTGAAGAAACATCGTGAACATCGATAAAAAGCGTCAAAAAGTGTTGAAAAAAAGGGACAAAAACGTAAAAATCGATAAAAAGCATCAACAAAAGTGTTGATTTTTGCGTCTGATCCAGCAGACCTCCGTCTGCACCGACCACGTCCGCTGCTTCCCATGGTTAGTGTCCGTAAAGAACACGTTGTGTTAAAAGACTAACCGGAAGAGACAGACAGATTCATCAGCTGTCTGGTAACCATGGTAACGCTATGCTGTCCCGTCCCACGGGGCATTTATATGGACGTCTGATCGTTTCTATGTTAGCTGTTAGCCAAGAGTAGTAGAATAAAACATGGAGAGAAGAAGAGATGTCTGTCTGTCTGTCTGTCTGTCTGTCTGTCTGTCTGTCTGTCTGTCTGTCTGTCTGCCTGTCTGTCTGTCTGCCTGTCTGTCTGCCTGCCTGTCTGTCTGCCTGTCTGTCTCTCAGCCTGCCTGTCTGCCTGTCTGTCTGTCTGTCTGTCTGTCTGTCTGTCTGTCTGTCTGCCTGCCTGTCTGTCTGTCTGCCTGTCTGTCTGCCTGCCTGTCTGCCTGTCTGTCTGCCTGTCTGTCTCTCAGCCTGCCTGTCTGCCTGTCTGTCTGCCTGTCTGCCTGCCTGTCTGTCTGTCTGTCTGTCTCAGCCTGTCTGTCTGTCTGTCTGTCTGTCTGTCTGTCTGTCTGTCTGCCTGTCTGTCTCTCAGCCTGCCTGTCTGCCTGTCTGCCTGCCTGTCTGTCTGCCTGTCTGTCTGTCTGCCTGCCTGTCTGCCTGTCTGTCTGCCCGTCTGTCTCTCAGCCTGCCTGTCTGCCTGTCTGTCTGCCTGCCTGTCTGTCTGTCTGTCTGTCTGTCTCAGCCTGTCTGTCTGTCTGTCTGTCTGTCTGTCTGCCTGTCTGTCTCTCAGCCTGCCTGTCTGCCTGTCTGCCTGCCTGTCTGTCTGTCTGTCTGTCTGTCTGTCTGTCTGTCTGTCTCAGCCTGTCTGCCTGTCTGTCTGTCTCTGCCTGTCTGTCTGCCTGTCTGTCTGTCTGTCTGTCTGTCTGTCTGTCTGTCTGTCTGTCCTAGAGAGATTTGAAGCCCCCTTATGAAGGCCTTTAAACCCACTTATGCTCCCTTTTGTTTCCTCTTAGCTCCATCACCTCCTGCTGCTCCCTGCAACACACACACACACACAGACACACACACACAGACAGACACACACACACACACACACACACACACACACACACACACCTCTCTGTCTAGCGGCGCTCTAAACAACCTTGGCGAGGAGTAATTGCTGCCGTTCCTTCTTGCCTCTGTGTACTCTGTACTTGTTTGCTTGTGATTGCAGTAGTGCATGCTAGTGTGCTAATGTTTCCCTCTGCCGCGACGCATCTGTGTGTGTGTGTGTGTGTGTGTGTGTGTGTGTGTGTGTGTGTGTGTGTGTGTGTGTGTGTGTGTGACTACATCTGTGTGTGTGTGTGTGTGTGTGTGTGTCTACATCTGTGTGTGTGTGTGTTACTACATCTGTGTGTGTGTGTGTGTGTGTGTGTGTGTGTGTCTACATCTGTGTGTGTGTGTGTGACTACATCTGTGTGTGTGTGTGTGTGTGTGTGTGTGTGTGTGTGTCTACATCTGTGTGTGTGTGTGTTACTACATCTGTGTGTGTGTGTGTGTGTGTGTGTGTGTGTGTGTGTGTGTGTGTGTGTGTGTGTGTGTGTGTGTAAGTGGGTCAGCAGTGTTAGTTGATGTGATTGTGAGAGGAGAACATGAATAAAACATGTCTGGCTGTACTTTGTAACGAGACTGTTCCAGTAACGAGCCCCGCTTTCCACTAATGAATGATCTGGGAAATTATTCACATACACACACACACACACACACACACACACACACACACACACACACACACACTCTGAAGTACTTCTGTTAACTGTTTTTCTGCGCCTCTCCTCACTCTAAGTGTTTCTCTAATTAGATCTTTTTATACAGGACGGCATGTCAAAGAATATTCCTCCAATTAGCTTCCAAATATTATATTTTTACCAAATATTATTTATTTTAATCACCTTCATGGAAATATGTCTGAAACACAACGTATACAAACAGTAGCTTCCTTCTTCTTATGCGTGTTATGTAAATAAATGTACAAATGTTCATATTATTTTAGAGCGAAATCATAAATAACGACAAATAACTGATGTGAGGGACATCTGGTTGTTATGTTACGTGTTTCTGGATATCGGCCGATAGATCGGAATATCGGATTTTTAAATATCTAAATATTTATATCAAGTCAAGTCAAATAATATACCTAGTCCCGTCCTAGTCCCTGTCCTAGTCCGCGTCCTAGTCCCCGTCCTAGTCCCCGTCCTAGTCCGCATCCTAGTCGCTGTCCTAGTCCCCGTCCTAGTCGCCGTCCTAGTCCCCGTCCTAGTCGCCGTCCTAGTTCCTGTCCTAGTCCCCGTCCTAGTCTCCGTCCTAGTCCCCGTCCTAGTCCCCGTCCTAGTCCCCGTCCCAGTCCGCGTCCTAGTTGCTGTCCTAGTCCCCGTCCTAGTCGCTGTCCTAGTTCCTGTCCTAGTCGCCGTCCTAGTCGCCGTCCTAGTCCCCGTCCTAGTCGCTGTCCTAGTTCCCGTCCTAGTTCCCGTCCTAGTCGCCGTCCTAGTTCCCGTCCTAGATCCCGTCCTAGATCCCGTCCTAGTCGCCGTCCTAGTCCCTGTCCTAGTCGCCGTCCTAGTCCCCGTCCTAGTCCCCGTCCTAGTTGCCGTCCCAATCATGTCCTTAAGTCTTTGTCTTTCATCAGAAAAGTCTATTTTGTCAAATCTATCTAATCTAGCAGGGCTGTAGTTCTCAAGTCCGGTCTTGGACTCAAGACCGTCTTTCTGTGGTCTCGGACTGGTCTAGGACTTTGCTAGTATTTGGACTCGGACTTGTCTCGGTCTCGGCCACTGGTCTTGCCAGATATGGCTTTTGGGCTTTTGGTCTCAGCCAAGTCCAGGTGTCTTTATTATGTTGATAATAATATTGGAGGGAAAGTGAAACCCAAAATGATTGTCTTGATACTGTCACGCATAAGACCTTTTTCCTGTTCTGGACTCTGTCTTGTCTTGGACTCGAACCTCTTTGGATTCGGTCTTGTCTTGGTCTTGAACCTCTTTTGACTTGTTCTTGTCTTGGACTCAAACCTCTTTGGACTCTGTCTTGTCATGGTCTCAAACCTCTTTTGACTCGGTCTTGACTCGGACTCAAACCTCTTTTGACTCGGTCTTGTCTTGGACTCAAACCTCCATGGACTCGGTCTTGTCTTGGACTCAAACCTCTTTGGACTCGGTCTTGACTCGGACTCAAACCTCTTTGGACTCGGTCTTGACTCGGACTCGAACCTCTTTTGACTCGGTCTTGTCTTGGACTCTAACCTCTTTGGACTCAGTCTTTAATCTGACTCGAACCTCTTTGGACTCGGTCTCGTCTTGGACTCAAACCTCTTTGGACTCGGTCTTAACTTGGACTCAAACCTCTTTGGACTCGGTCTTGACTCAGACTCGAACCTCTTTGGACTCGGTCTTGTCTTGGACTCTAACCTCTTTGGACTCGGTCTTGTCTTGGACTCAAACCTCTTTGTACTCGGTCTTGACTCGGACTCTAACCTCTTTGGACTCGGTCTGGACTCGGACTCGAACCTCTTTGGACTTGGTCTTGTCTTGGACTCAAACCTCTTTGGACTCGGTCTTGTCTCGGACTTGAACCTCTTTGTACTCGGTCTTGACTCGGACTCTAACCTCTTTGGACTCGGTCTGGACTCGGACTCGAACCTCTTTGGACTCGGTCTTGTCTTGGACTTTTCTTCATATCATTCTATCTCATTATTTCCCTTCTAAGTTCTTTATGGATCTATTTCAGTACATCATTGTCTCGAAGTTCACATCGTATGTTTCTCCGGGATCAGCCAGCGCAAAGGACGTCTATATCCTGATTGGCGGCTGGCGTTAGCCGGCGCTAGCCGCTGCTAGCCGCCGTTAGCCGCCGTTAGCCGCCGCTAGCCGCTGCTAGCCGCCGTTAGCCGCCGTTAGCCGCTGCTAGCCGCCGTTAGCCGCTGAACCAAAGCGACGCCGACAGATTTCCCTCCTTGCAGCTGAGAGAAGCTTCCATTGGAAATGAATCCGGTAACTTTAGACGCTCGTCGGCGGCGGCGTGAACGTCCAGTTACTTTCTAGTCCTCTCCAACCACATCATTGTAAAAACTGCTCCCCCATCTGGCCACAGTAACTTCATTTATGTCCTCGGCGCTGCTTTCAAAGACCGCCCGGTCCGGATCCTG
>JABXJD010000143.1:627500-637500 GCA_013375575.1 Percina caprodes | reverse complement strand
TCCTTCCTTCGCCCGTTCCTTCGTTCTTTCCTTCCTTTGTTTGCTCGTTTGTTTGTTCGTTCCTTCGTTCGTTTGTTCCTTCCTTCGTTCTTTCCTTTGTTCGTTCCTTCCTTCGTTCCTTCGTTCGTTTGTTCGTTCCTTCCTTCCTTCCTTCGTTCTTTCCTTTGTTCGGTCCTTCGTTCGCCCATTCCTTCGTTCTTTCCTTCCTTTGTTTGCTCGTTCGTTTCGCTCCTTCGTTCGTTCCTTCGTTCCTTTGTTCCTTCGTTTATTGTCCCCATGGGGAAATTATGTTGCAGCAGAAATCACATCACATGGCATTTAAACAGCATTAGGACAGACGAGACCAACAAACCCGTACCGTGTATACATCGCTACTCATAACATAGACCAAAGCACTCAGGCATATGGGGGGTGGAGTGGGGGGACCACCAACAAAGAAATAAAAACAAAACCAAAGATCCATTGTTACCGTACAGGACTTTTGTTTGATGGCCTGTCGGACAAAAGAGAACCTTGGCCTTCACGGCTGGACCCTTTTGTCCATGTATGGACACTTCTGGCTCCAAAATACCAAGATGGCTACGGCCAAAATGCAAACTCCGAGCATGGATTGAGAGCTAACGTATAATAATTCTACAGTTTGTTCAACAGAGTGATTGCAACTGGGAAAAAACTGTTTTTGAATCTTGTAGTTCTACAACCAGGGACTCTTAGCCTCTATCCAGAAGGGTGATACTGGAATTCCCTATTTAACGGGTGCAGGCTATCTCCTGACATGGCCATGGCTATTTGCTGTAGTTGTGTAGCATACAGGGATGGTTGGGTGCAGCTGGTTCAGCTACTTGACCATCTTACAATTTGATTTAGGTGATTCTTGTGCTTAACTGAGACCGAAACCATGACGCTGAGGAGAATGAGATATGGATGATGACTGGAGGTGGAAGGAGAGGTGGACCCAGGGTGCCTTTGGGTGACAATGACTGGAGGTGGACGGGGACAAAGACCCAGGGTGCCTTTGGGTGACGATGACTGGAGGTGGAAGGAGAGGAGGACCCAGGGTGCCTTTGGGTGATGATGACTGGAGGTGGAAGGGGAGGAGGACCCAGGGTGCCTTTGGGTGACGATGACTGGAGGTGGAAGGAGAGGTGGACCCAGGGTGCCTTAGGGTGACAATGACTGGAGGTGGAAGGAGAGGAGGACCCAGGGTGCCTTTGGGTGACGATGACTGGAGGTGGAAGGGGGGTGGACCCAGGGTGCCTTAGGGTGACGATGATTGGAGGTGGAAGGGGAGGAGGACCCAGGGTGCCTTTGGGTGACGATGACTGGAGGTGGAAGGGGAGGAGGACCCAGGGTGCCTTTGGGTGACGATGACTGGAGGTGGAAGGGGGGTGGAGCGCTGCATGCATGCTTTGCCTGAAATGACAGCTGACAGCAGCAGGGAGAAACAGATTTAAAGCAGGGTTGTGACGCTGTGATTGGCCGTTGGAATTTGTGGCCGATTCTGATTGGTTTAAGAGGAAGGTGAACGCCTCCAAGAGCTGATTTGATTTAGATAGAGAGCAGTGATTAAGTGTTAGGCTGTGTTAGGTTACGCTGATCTACATTAGACAACTTGAAGTGAAATCAATGGTAAAATAATGTTTCCATTCAACTACTAGTTTGAAAGAAGACATGTTATGGAAGATGAATTGCCCAAAATCTATTTGTCGCCTGCAGCGTTTCGCCTTGAATTCAACTGCCAGAAAGCTTTAAGATTGTGGAAACATCTTCCCACGGAGGAACGTCTAACTTTCTTTTACCTTTATTGTTCTCTGATGACTTGTTGATGGTTTCATCTTCACAAACCGCAGAAACATACTGAACCCTTTCCCTCTGACGGAGGTGTGTTTCTCTTTCCACACAGCATGTTTCTGGAAAGCAAGTCATTTCTACTATCCCATCAGTGTGTGTTCTGTCTCACTTCACACACAGGCTTCTCCTCCATAATAAAAACTTCCAGTCGGCCAATTAGGCCGTGCCTCTCCTCACCGGTCTCCCCTGACATCGCTCGTTTCCTGCCTCAGACGGAGATCAGCGGGGAGCCGAGCTGCTTTCCTTTAGGGCGCGCTCGTTTTAGAGCAACCTACTTACCGGTGTCAGAGTGTCAGGGCGTCTCAGTATTCAGTACCAGCAATTTATTTTGTACAGATTACAGTGTGCCTCAGGTCCCTCTTCACCCACTGTCTGTTTTCCTGCGGCTTCTCATTTATTCTACGTACTTATGTTCTATTTGTATCAGAGTGAAGGTACACACACACACACACACACACACACACACACACACGCACACACTTAGTGCATCTCACTATCTTTGTGGGGATCCGTCGTTGACATAATGCATTCCCTAGAACCTAACCCTAACCTTAACCATCACAACTGAATGCCTAACCTTAACCCTAACCCTCATATAGAGAGACAGCAGTAGAGAGACATGAGTAGAGAGTAGTATGTAGAGACAACAGTAGAGTAGTATGTAGAGACAACAGTAGAGAGTAGTATGTAGAGAGACAACAGTAGAGAGTAGTATGTAGAGAGACAACAGTAGAGAGTAGTATGTAGAGAGACAACAGTAGAGAGTAGTATGTAGAGAGACAACAGTAGAGAGTAGTATGTAGAGACAACAGTAGAGAGTAGTATGTAGAGACAACAGTAGAGAGTAGTATGTAGAGAGACATCAGTAGAGAGTAGTATGTAGAGAGACATCAGTAGAGAGTAGTATGTAGAGAGACATCAGTAGAGAGTAGTATGTAGAGAGACATCAGTAGAGAGTAGTATGTAGAGACAACAGTAGAGAGTAGTATGTAGAGACAACAGTAGAGAGTAGTATGTAGAGACAACAGTAGAGAGTAGTATGTAGAGACAACAGTAGAGAGTAGTATGTAGAGAGACAACAGTAGAGAGTAGTATGTAGAGAGACAACAGTAGAGAGTAGTATGTAGAGAGACAACAGTAGAGAGTAGTATGTAGAGAGACATCAGTAGAGAGTAGTATGTAGAGACAACAGTAGAGAGTAGTATGTAGAGAGACATCAGTAGAGAGTAGTATGTAGAGACAACAGTAGAGAGTAGTATGTAGAGAGACATCAGTAGAGAGTAGTATGTAGAGACAACAGTAGAGAGTAGTATGTAGAGAGACAACAGTAGAGAGTAGTATGTAGAGAGACATCAGTAGAGAGTAGTATGTAGAGACAACAGTAGAGAGTAGTATGTAGAGACAACAGTAGAGAGTAGTATGTAGAGACAACAGTAGAGAGTAGTATGTAGAGACAACAGTAGAGAGTAGTATGTAGAGACAACAGTAGAGAGTAGTATGTAGAGAGACAACAGTAGAGAGTAGTATGTAGAGAGACAACAGTAGAGAGTAGTATGTAGAGAGACAACAGTAGAGAGTAGTATGTAGAGACAACAGTAGAGAGTAGTATGTAGAGAGACATCAGTAGAGAGTAGTATGTAGAGAGACAACAGTAGAGAGTAGTATGTAGAGACAACAGTAGAGAGTAGTATGTAGAGAGACATCAGTAGAGAGTAGTATGTAGAGACAACAGTAGAGAGTAGTATGTAGAGACAACAGTAGAGAGTAGTATGTAGAGAGACAGCAGTAGAGAGTAGTATGTAGAGAGACAACAGTAGAGAGTAGTATGTAGAGAGACAACAGTAGAGAGTAGTATGTAGAGAGACAGCAGTAGAGAGTAGTATGTAGTATGACTCAGCACATTAAACCTCACTGGGTCATGACACATGAGTGACTTTAATTCTACAAGTTTCTGTTGTGCTGTTGTGTGCGTTTGTCTGGTGTTTGTGTTGTTTATGCATGATAAACTGTGAGTGAATTCTGCATATTTGTTGTGGAGTGTTGTTTGATGCACGGCTCGCTGTTCAGCGCTGTGAAATTAAACTCCAGTCTTAGTTATAGACTATTGACGTGGCGTCTGTGAGTCGCTCCGTTGCAGATATCAGCTGATCGGCGCGGGATGACAGCGCTGCGGGGCCGGATTACCAGCCCGCCGCGCCGGTGTCGTACTCACTGTGCCTTCAGATGAAGCCAGAGTGCTATTGACGACTGCTGTTGGGAAATAAAAGCGGAGTAACATGACGCGGCTGTTCCTGAAATAGCCGAGAAACAGAGCAGTGATTCAGCATGTGTGCCTTGAGGGTGGAAAGACAGCGGGGGAGGGAGGGGAGGGTGGTTGGCGGGAAGGAGAGGAGGGTTTACAAGAGAGGTTTTGGTGCATATTCCCTTTCCCTTTAAATGTTAAAATATCATCAGTTGTGTTGTGCCTTTGAGGCGACACGAACGAGAATCATCCACCAGTGAACGCATCAGAGGCAGTAAAAGTGGAGAGTAAATTGGGTCCCCGTTGTTTTTTTAAAAAGGTTAACTTTCTACTTAGCATGGCAGATACTGAAGCTTCAATAACAAGGCGAGGCAGGGGCATGTTTAAAGGGTAATTTCATGGGGGGGGTGCTAACCTGGACCCTTTTACCCCCATGCATTGGTGTGTGAAGTGACTGAACGCTGTAAATGTCAGCGGTGACCCGGGCTATTATATTACCACAAATGACAAATGTTTTTAATGGACTATTGACATGCACTGACACGCTCAGATCAGCAGCCGTATTGTATCGTATGAAATTAGCCGACCGCCAGCCGGTCACGTGACCTTTCAGTTTAGCAGTCTTTACGGTGAAGTCTGGCCGTGAGAAAGTGACAGTGAGCTGGGGACAGAGGTCGTTACAGCTGAGGTTAGGAGACGAAAAGTAAGCGAGAACAATTAACCCTCGTGGTGTCGTCCCGTCAAAAGTGAAAATCAACACTTTTGTTGGCGCTTTTTATCTATGTTTTTAACTTTTTCTCACGTTTTTGTCCCTTTTTTCAACACTTTTTTTAATGTTTGTAACTTTTTTTGACATTTAACACTACGTAACACTGAGTCCGAGTCAAGACCGAGTCCAAAGAGGTTTGAGTCCAAGACAAGACTGAGTCCAATGAGGTTTGAGTCCAAGTCAAGACCAAGTCCAAAGAGGTTTGAGTCCAGGACAAGACCGAGTCCAAAGAGGTTCGAGTCCAAGACTAGAGCGAGTCCAAAGAGGTTTGAGTCCAAGTCAAGACAGAGTCCAAAGAGGTTTGAGTCCAAGTCAATACAGAGTCCAAAGAGGTTCGAGTCCAAGACAAGACCGAGTCCAAAGAGGTTCGAGTCCAAGACAAGACCGAGTCCAAAGAGGTTCGAGTCCAAGACAAGACCGAGTCCAAAGAGGTTCGAGTCCAAGACAAGACCGAGTCCAAAGAGGTTTGAGTCCAAGACAAGCCCGAGGACGTTTTCTTATGTTTTTGTCACTTTTTTTGACGTTTAACACTACGTAACACTAACTTATTAACTTTAGTTTTAGTTATTTTTGGATTTTTTTGTGGTCAATAAACCTCATTTATAGGAAATTATACCTAATGTTTTAAAATTAAAGGAATGGATGTTGATGATAATCACAGACTGGAATATGTCAACTTTTACTCAAACATGTTTATCACAGGAAACAAGGTAAGGCCGTTGATTTTCAGGTAGAAAAAATATAACTTGTACAATTTTTCTTCTTGTAAAAATTTGAAATGGGTGAATTTGACCTGAATACCATGCGAGGGTTAAAGAGTAAGATCTTTGTTTTAAACATTAAAACATCCCAAACCCACCAGACTCCATGTAGATAAACATTTTAACATGTCATTTAAGCATCGTAAAACACACTTCATTCAAAGTGGACAGAAACAAAATAAAACTATGAAAAGCCGTTACTAGCAGTTGCTATACACGCTAAAAGTACTGCTTTATAAATGGAGTCTGGTGGGTTTAGCACTAGCAACCTCAGAGCTGAAACAGAAAAATTGAAAATGAACATTTTTTTTTGTGCTTTTCTAAGTTTTTCTCACTTTTTCCAGCTTTTGGCGCTTTTTTTTTTTACAACCTGAGCTGGTTTAATAACAGGTTTTATTATTCTTATTCTTTGAATTCATAGTCAACAAACGTCATTTATATCAAACTATACATACATTTTTAGTTTAAAAAGGCAGAAATGATGAATTATTTTGACTGATAGCGGAGATCAGAGGATGTTGAGTGGATCTCAGATGGTAGATGTCAGAGTTTAGTCCCGATACTGTTTGGAAACCATTAAAAAAATAATTTAAATGCTATAAGATTAAATAAAACACCCAAATCATTCAATGAAGTAACCATTAATTTACCTGAAGAACGTTTTATGGAATCATCCATGTTATTTTTGGGCAATTTGGTTGAAAGAAATCCATATTTCTGATATAAAACCCTTAGAAAGGGGTCCGTTTGACCCGAGGACAGCAGGTTTTAAAGGTCTATCTCTGTAGGGATCCATCCCATAATGTTGTCAGACACTTAGAATAATAATCTGAGTCTGTGTACAAAATTGAAGCTGCACAATTGTCCTGTTAGCTTCCATCGTAGCTTGTTTCTCCGCTGCCGACTGCAGCGATCTCGCTTAATACTGGACCAGCATCAGAGCTGGTTGTTCCCATCAGACCCTCAGACCCAGAAACACGGAGAATAGGGTCCAGGTTGAAAAAAGCTGTAGTTACTCTTTAGGTCTACGCACCAAAACTACTAGTTAACCCTCGTGTTGTCTTCCCATCGACCGTGAAAACGTTATCACTTTTTCTGACATTTTTGTCAGTTTTTCAATGTATTTGGTCCTTTTTTTTTTGAATGTTTTTTCCAAAGTTGTTTGATATTTCTAATGATTACATTTTCAGCTTATTTCAAAGGCCCATTTTTTGTGATGAAAGAACTGAAAATGGGTCAAATTTCACCCGAGGACAACATGAGGGTTAAGATCAACACTCGAGAGATCGGCATGGTGTTATGTTATGTTCAGTTAGCCTAACAGCTGGTGGGATTTACCCTGAGAGATGATTTTATAGAAACTACCCCATGCCTATCTCTAGGTATGGTGAAGGGTATGTGATGATGTGGGGGAGGGGGGGCTATTTTGATTCCAAAGGCCAAGGGAACTTAGTCAGGCTGCACGAGATGACTTTTTTATTCCTCTTTTCAGTCAACGTTAGCATGGGCTAATAAATTTATGAGCACCACCGTATATATATTTTAGAGACACATATACGAATGCTTGATGAGAACAGCTTGCTCAGATTATTATCTAAGTGTCCGACAACATTATGGAAATAGTACCTACGGAAATAGACCTTATTGAAGAGAAAGAAGAAGAAGAATCTGAGCCTGCCAGTGGCGAAAACATCCGTTTTAGTGGATGGAAGTTGAAGTGCGCAGCAGTCCATTAAAGTTGCAGCTGGTTTCGTGTCGTTTAATACCGGACCGATTTGAAAGACCCGTTCCCGTCAGTCGCGCAGACGCAGACGTAGACGCAAACGCAGACACAGACCGAGACGCAGACGTAGACGCATACGTAGACGCATACGTAGACACAGATGCAGACGTAGACGCAGATGCAGACGTAGATGCAGATGGGGAAATAGTGCTCAGCTTGAAAAATACCAAAGTTAAGTTGCTGCGAGAAGAGGAAAAACAGGAAGATATGCAAATGAATTCTTCAGAGGAGATGGTTGTAGCTGTGTGCAGAGCGGTGCTGTCTGAACCACTGTGGAGCTCGTCCTCTGGTCAGGTAGCCACGGACGCACGGAGAAACATCTTTAATTCCATGTTTGCATATCAGTACTCTGGTCAGTTGTAGTGCCAGTGCACAGCGCCAGCAGCTGTCATTGCGCGGCGGCGGTCTGCACACCTGCATCATTAATTCATCACATTTTCCTGTAAACCATCAGCTGCACTCAGATCTCTGTGGAGTCGCATCACTCTCAATATTAATGAACACACACAGAAGGAGCCACAGATGTGTTTAGTCATTCATACAGAAATGATTCTCTCACATCAATATCACTCGGCGCAAAGTTGTCGGATATACGGTTGTGCTCATAAGTTTTCTTTTTTTTTAAATTTTTATTAACAAATACACATTCACACATACATACATACATACATACATACATACATACATACATACATACATACACACACATACATACACACATACATACATACATACACACACACATACATACACACATACATACATACATACACACATACATACATACATACACACACATACATACACACACACACATACATACATACACATACATACACACACACACATACATACATACATACATACACATACATACATACATACACACACACACACACACATACATACATACGTACATACACACACACACATACACACACACACACACACACACATACATACACACACTCATACATACATACATACATACATACATGCACACACACACACATATATATATGTGTATGTGTGTGTGTATATATATATATATGTGTGTGTATATATATATATATATATATGTGTGTGTGTATAAGTATGTATATCTCTAACGTCTGACTGGAGACACCTGTCCCCGAGGCTTTCTGTGTCCCTCTGACGGTTGACGGCAGTGTCCTGACGTTAAAGTGATTGATTTTAGGCATTAAATATCATTTTTACTGACTGAGGTCATCAGGTGGATGCTGGATCTCTGCGGTGGATCTTTCAGTGTGTGTCTCATCTGTCCTCCGTCCGTCTCTTCCCATTATCCTTCTACTGGAAACTTTATATTTTTATCAATAATGCAGCTTGTAAAATAAACCTCTTTAAAAGTATTGTCTGAGCAGGCCCCGGCTTGTTTTTGTGTCGGGAAAGTTATCAGCCGCCATTTTAAAAGTTCCAGATACCTATTTTATTTCCTCTTAATATGTTTGTCACGCATGGGAAGCCGGCGTTGAAACCCGCTCGGCAGCTCTGGTCCTGAGATTTCGGCTCGGTTCAAACGGATTGAAACGGCGGCCGAGACGCTTCGACTGGGACGCCGAAGCTGCACCGCAGCGGTGTCAGCGGAGACATAGAGAGCGTTTCCAGAGCTATACGCCCGGTTTAAGAGCTCGGCTTTGTCCTCGTCCTTCGTCCTTTGTCCTCGGCCTTCGTCCTTTGTCCTCGTCCTTCGTCCTTTGTCCTCGGCCTTCGTCCTTTGTCCTCGGCCTTCGTCCTTTGTCCTCGGCCTTTGTCCTCGTCCTTCGTCCTTTGTCCTCGGCCTTCGTCCTTTGTCCTCGGCCTTTGTCCTCGTCCTTCGTCCATTGTCCCTGTCCTTTGTCCTCGGCCTTCGTCCTTTGTCCTCAGCTTTCTGAGAAAATAAAGACCATTTCCAGATCTATACGCCCGGTTTTAAGAGCTCGGCCTTCGTCCTTTGTCCTCGTGCTTCGTCCTTTGTCCTCGTCCTTCGTCCTTTGTCCTCGGCCTTCTGAGAAAATAAAGAGCATTTCCAGATCTATACGCCCGGTTTTAAGAGCTCGTCCTTTGTCCTCGTCCTTCGTCCTTTGTCCTCGTCCTTTGTCCTCGTCCTTCGTCCTTTGTCCTCGTCCTTTGTCCTCGTCCTTCGTCCTTTGTCCTCGGCCTTCGTCCTTTGTCCTCGGCCTTTGTCCTCGTCCTTCGTCCATTGTCCCTGTCCTTTGTCCTCGGCCTTCGTCCTTTGTCCTCAGCTTTCTGAGAAAATAAAGACCATTTCCAGATCTATACGCCCAGTTTTAAGAGCTCGGCCTTCGTCCTTTGTCCTCGTGCTTCGTCCTTTGTCCTCGTCCTTCGTCCTTTGTCCTCGGCCTTCTGAGAAAATAAAGAGCATTTCCAGATCTATACGCCCGGTTTTAAGAGCTCGTCCTTCGTACTTTGTCCTTTGTCCTCGTCCTTTGTCCTTTGTCCTCGTCCTTTGTCCTTTGTCCTCGTCCTTCGTCCTTCGTCCTCGTCCTTCTGAGAAAATAAAGAGCATTTCCAGATCTATACGCCCGGTTTTAAGAGCTCGTCCTTCGTACTTTGTCCTTTGTCCTCGTCCT
>JABXJD010000143.1:612500-617500 GCA_013375575.1 Percina caprodes | reverse complement strand
CCTTCACACCTGAGTCGTTTTAACCAAAGCTTGGAGCGTTCGTTAGCGTTCGTTAGCGTTCGTTAGCGTTCGTTAGCGTTCGTTAGCGTTCGTTAGCGTTCGTTAGCGTTTCGGGGTAGTCGATATCCACGACGTTCCACTTCTGGGATCGCTCCGGTGCCGCCGGATATACGTCCCCGTCCTCTGTCTCTGTGATGGCGCTCTAACCTGCGGCTGGTTTCTGAGGACTATGGTTACCTGGTCCTCAGGTCTCTGCAGGGTAAATCCAGACAGCTAGCTAGACTATCTGTCCAATCTGAGGACTATGGTTACCTGGTCCTCAGATCTCTGCAGGGTAAATCCAGACAGCTAGCTAGACTATCTGTCCAATCTGAGGACTCTGGTTACCTGGTCCTCAGATCTCTGCAGGGTAAATCCAGACAGCTAGCTAGACTATCTGTCCAATCTGAGGACTATGGTTACCTGGTCCTCAGGTCTCTGCAGGGTAAATCCAGACAGCTAGCTAGACTATCTGTCCAATCTGAGGACTATGGTTACCTGGTCCTCAGATCTCTGCAGGGTAAATCCAGACAGCTAGCTAGACTATCTGTCCAATCTGAGGTCTATGGTTACCTGGTCCTCAGGTCTCTGCAGGGTAAATCCAGACAGCTAGCTAGACTATCTGTCTAATCTGAGGACTCTGGTTACCTGGTCCTCAGGTCTCTGCAGGGTAAATCCAGACAGCTAGCTAGACTATCTGTCCAATCTGAGGACTATGGTTACCTGGTCCTCAGATCTCTGCAGGGTAAATCCAGACAGCTAGCTAGACTATCTGTCTAATCTGAGGACTCTGGTTACCTGGTCCTCAGGTCTCTGCAGGGTAAATCCAGACAGCTAGCTAGACTATCTGTCCAATCTGAGGACTATGGTTACCTGGTCCTCAGATCTCTGCAGGGTAAATCCAGACAGCTAGCTAGACTATGTGTCCAATCTGAGGACTATGGTTACCTGGTCCTCAGATCTCTGCAGGGTAAATCCAGACAGCTAGCTAGACTATCTGTCCAATCTGAGGTCTATGGTTACCTGGTCCTCAGGTCTCTGCAGGGTAAATCCAGACAGCTAGCTAGACTATCTGTCTAATCTGAGGACTCTGGTTACCTGGTCCTCAGGTCTCTGCAGGGTAAATCCAGACAGCTAGCTAGACTATCTGTCCAATCTGAGGACTATGGTTACCTGGTCCTCAGATCTCTGCAGGGTAAATCCAGACAGCTAGCTAGACTATCTGTCTAATCTGAGGACTCTGGTTACCTGGTCCTCAGGTCTCTGCAGGGTAAATCCAGACAGCTAGCTAGACTATCTGTCCAATCTGAGGACTATGGTTACCTGGTCCTCAGATCTCTGCAGGGTAAATCCAGACAGCTAGCTAGACTATGTGTCCAATCTGAGGACTATGGTTACCTGGTCCTCAGATCTCTGCAGGGTAAATCCAGACAGCTAGCTAGACTATCTGTCCAATCTGAGTCTCTGTTGACGAACATGGATGGTTCCATTTAATGCTCTGAATGACGGATCAGTCCACTACTTTCATTACATTTTATAGCATATTTCTGCTTTTCAAAACCAAAAATGAGGTTTAATGTCCATGAATTCCAAGAATAAGTGTAAAACTCAGGGGGGGGGCAGCGTCAAATGTTAAAGTGACAAAAATGTCGGAAAAATGGTCAAAAAACGTAGAGAAAAACAACACAAAAGGAGAAAAAACAACTTAAAAAAGAAGAAAAATATGCGACAATAAGCTGAAAAACTAACAAAGCGCAGGATGTTGAACGGTGGAATAACAACAACGTGGAGACGTTCTTCTCGTGTTTTATGGTCAGAACGTTCTTATAAATATATATTTGACGTGTACTTTGATGTTTTAGTTTGACCGATGAGCATTTAGATCAGCTGATAACTTAATGAACAATAAGAAGAAGAATCGGAGAGCAGGAATATTCTTTGGGAGACGGATTCATGTTTTTCATTTCTTTCTTCATTTCTTTCTTCATTTCTTTCTTGGTTTCGTCCCATTCTGCAAAGACGAGAGTTCAGTCCTTCTCACCGAATACAGACAGGTGTGTGTGACTCAAACACACACACATGCATGCATTTACACACACACACACACACACACACACACACACACACACACACACACACACACACACACACACACACACACACACACACACACAGTACACACACACACTACACACACACACACACACACACACACACACACACACACACACACACACACACACACACACACACACACACACACACACACACACACACACACAACACACACACACACAGTAAAACACACACACACACACACACACACACAGTAAAACACACACACACACACACACACAGTAAAACACACACGCATGTTTAAAGGTGTGTGTGGCTGCCGGGCTCAGAGAGATATTCACCGCTCGCTCTCTTCACACACATTTAGACTTCATCATTGTGTTGGGGGTTAGTTGGGGGTGTCAGCTCCGGTTAACTTCCTCCCTGCAGCCTCGCCGCGCCCACCTGATCTCATCTGGTGGCTGGTTACGCTTCCCCCCCCGCCCCCGGCGGAGCAGCAGCTCTGTCGCCGCGAGCCGAGCTGACGTTAGTCGTTCCCGTTAACGTCCGGCCAAGGGGGCATAGCAGAAGGACGGTGCTGGAAGAAGTAATCAGATCCTTTAAAAGTACGAAAACAAACCAACAAGTAAAAGTCCTGCATTGACCACGTAGATCCGTCCCTCCGCGATGTCGCGATCGCGCCACTTCACGCAAATTCAACCAATCACCGCTTTGGTGCGAACCGCAATTTTGACAAATTATCGCAGCTTTTCCGCAAATTTGACCAATAACCAGAGTTTCCCGTGACTTCAACCAATCCCAGCAGTCCCTGTATCAGCATGTGACTCTGACAGCCAATGACCAGAGAGCGAAAGACCGTCCTGCCAACCTGTAACATTTTAACATCAATGTACGCTGTAGTTCCCCCTGCGACTGACGCACACTCATTTTATTTATTTTGTTGAAAGTAATGACTACACACAGGCCTGAAACACACACACACACACACACACACACACACACACACACACCTGCTCAGGTCCTAATCACGCACAAATGGGGAGATGTCGGCACCTGGCAGCGCCCAGGAGGTAAAATGGTGTCCAGGTAGAAGACCCTGGCTACATCTGACAGGTGGTGTCCAGGTAGAAGACCCTGGCTACGTCTGACAGGTGGTGTCCAGGTAGAAGGCCCTGGCTACAGCTGACAGGTGGTGTCCAGGTAGAAGGCCCTGGCTACGGCTGACAGGTGGTGTCCAGGTGGAAGGTCCTGGCTACGGCTGACAGGTGGTGTCCAGGCAGAAGACCCTGGCTACGGCTGACAGGTGGTGTCCAGGTAGAAGGCCCTGGCTACGTCTGACAGGTGGTGTCCAGGTAGAAGGCCCTGGCTACAGCTGACAGGTGGTGTCCAGGTGGAAGGTCCTGGCTACGGCTGACAGGTGGTGTCCAGGTAGAAGAACCTGGCTACGGCTGACAGGTGGTGTCCAGGTGGAAGGTCCTGGCTACGGCTGACAGGTGGTGTCCAGGTAGAAGAACCTGGCTACGGCTGACAGGTGGTGTCCAGGTGGAAGGTCCTGGCTACGGCTGACAGGTGGTGTCCAGGTAGAAGAACCTGGCTACGGCCGACAGGTGGTGTCCAGGTGGAAGAACCTGGCTACGGCTGACAGGTGGTGTCCAGGTAGAAGAACCTGGCTACGGCCGACAGGTGGTGTCCAGGTGGAAGAACCTGGCTACGGATGACAGGTGGTGTCCAGGTAGAAGAACCTGGCTACGGCTGACAGGTGGTGTCCAGGCGGAAGAACCTGGCTACGGCTGACAGGTGGTGTCCAGGTAGAAGGCCCTGGCTACGTCTGACAGGTGGTGTCCAGGTAGAAGACCCTGGCTACGGCTGACAGGTGGTGTCCAGGCGGAAGAACCTGGCTACGGCTGACAGGTGGTGTCCTACACCACGCTGTCCTACTGCAACACCACTCACTCAGCCGTCGTCCCTGGTGAGAGACTTCTGTCCACAGTGAGACACCTAAAAGAACTGAAAGCAGCTTCTCTTCTTCCTCTTTGTCTTCTTTTCAGCTCCCAGACAACACATCCGCATCCCCGCCAACATCTGGTGATGGAGACAGACAGACGGAGGAAGAAACCAGGTAAATGACAGCAGCACGTTGACGTTTCAATGAAAGATCAACGAGAAGGGGGGGGGTCTCCCCGTTGTCGCCCCGTTGTCGCCCCTCGTCCTCATGTGACTGGAGTTGGGCTACGATTCTGCCCCAAGGTGCTTTTTTTTAGGAAGGAAGAGATTCTCAGTTGCAGTTGGAGTATGGCGGGTACTTTATTACACAACGTTCTGGAGACGAGGTGCATGCGATGGACAGACAGACACGTCTCAGCACCAGATTACCCGATGGTCTTCCTCCCTCTTCCTCGGCCGTCCCCTTATTCCCACATTTCAGACACTCCCAATAGAAAGCTCAACGTTCGGTTTCGGTAGATACCAACAAGGTCATGTAAGCACATCATCTATTACAATGGTTATAGACTACTACTCTGTCTGCAACGTTTACTCACCTACTGAACACAACACCCTCAAATGATGATTATACACAATATTAAGCAAAGCAACTACAAATTTCAACACCGGACGTAAACGCCAGGCGATCAATGGGTGGTAACCATGGAGATCCTTTGCACTACTGTATCCCTGCTGTAAAACTGAATGAGATTGGCTGACTGTGGGTTCATGTATCCCTAATCACAGGACCCTAGTCTTTGTCATTGTTGTTAGCCAAATTAGCCAAATTAGCTCGTGTGGCGAGCACGAAAGCGACAGCTCCAGGAATATTTTTCAGCAATTTGTCTGCAGCACATTCTGTGAAAAAGATCATTTTGAATCGCATCATATCTTGATGTGAG
>JABXJD010000143.1:607500-610000 GCA_013375575.1 Percina caprodes | reverse complement strand
GGAGTCGACAGAATCATAGGATTCATCCTTTGGGGACCATGAATACTTACATCTAGTAAATAACTCTGGCTAGTTTCAGTAGTTTTAGGACAATCTTCCTCCAGACCAAAGTGTTGGACATGTTCTCGTCCGCTAGCAGGGCGATGATAATCCTTCTGTCTCTTTCAAGTACTGTATGTAGGAAGGAACCGTAACGTAAGGCCACACCAGAGTCTCAGAAACTGATCTCTCTTTTACTTCCAGCCAACCGAGGGTGTGACGTGATCCACATGATGACGTCTCACAGCACAACAACAGGCCTTTGCTTCCTGGTAGTGTCTATGAAAACATAAAAAATACCCCAAAGAGTGGCCAGAGGTAAAGTACACACCGACGAACCCACACACACTCGCTTAAACACGTTCATCAAAGGAGCTTTTTATTTAAATGTTCGAAGCAAGGAAATACCTAATTGTGAAATTGAACCACTAAATGCAAAATTGTACATACAGCTGAATTGTAGTATTTAAGACACATGAAAAGTATTGTCTATGTTTTAGTTAAAGGGGCGGTAGGTAGGTAGGATGGGGATGATCCAGGACTTAGCCAATAGTCCCTCAGTCCCTGCCCCCTTTCTGGTAAAGCCCAAAACGTCTCCTAAGCCCCTCCCCCCACAAGAGAGAAGGAATGCATGTGCATGAGCAGTTATTGACTCGCAGACAGAGCCCCCGGCACTAATTGGATGATCTCAACAGGGATTCACTACAGGCTGTAGGTGGCGCCAGAGGAGCTGGATGTTTTTTAATGACCCGCTTCATGTAGTTCTACTTGAACGTCGGGTCAGTTTCAGCAAATATGCCAAAAAGTTAGTTTTATCAGGCTTAGTGCAACTTTAATCTGTCATTTCAGTTCACTGAGATAAGAAAACAACAAAAAACAAGACCTAACTTGTCAATTTAAACTGAGACTTTGAAGACTGGGTGCTGGATCCTTAATGTGGAAATTATATACTTGTGTTGTCTTCCCGTCAAACTTGAAAATCAACAGTTTTGTTGATGCTTTTTATCGATGTCTTTAACTTTTTCTTATGATTTTGTCACTTTTTTCAATATATAAGTGACAATATCAGAACCCCCGGGAATACCAGGACCCACGGGAATACCAGGACCCACGGGAATACCAGGACCCGCGGGAATACCAGGACCCCCGGAAATACCATGACTCCCGGGAATACCAGGACCTGCGGGAATACCAGGACCCCCGGGAATACCAGGACCTGCGGGAATACCAGGACCCCCGGGAATACCAGGACCCCTGGGAATATCAGGAACCCCGGGAATACCAGGACACGCGGGAATACCAGGACCTGAAAACGTTCAAAGCCACCAGACTCTTTCCTATCCCTTTAAAACTCCAGTTTCTAACTTGAACATTTCAGAGAGAGAAACATAAATGGTTTCCAAAAGGTAAACTATGTCGACTCAGCTGTAAAGCGTTCAGCAGTGATACAATTTCACACTTTGGTATTGAGTTGCCGATGGGATTTGTAGTCTTCCATCCGTACACACCGAGCATCCACACACAGAAACACACACACTTGGCTGAGTATTCGCCGATGATTTCCTCGACGGATTCGATCGAGTTCCCGATTTGGTTCAATGTCGATCAGATATTTCAGTTACTAAACCAATTTAGCTTGGATATGAAAGAGAAAACATACAAAACGTGTTTGTTATTAGTTCAGAAAATGAGGATCATGAAATTAAATTTGCTGACTTTAAAGCAAATGTGTATTTCAGTATGAGGTGTAGAGCCAGACCGATATATCAGCGGGCCGATGTTATTGGTCGATATTGGGCATTTTACAGACTATCGGCATTTATAATGGTTGATACATGAATATTTTAAAAAATAGGAAAACGGGTCAATTTGACCCGAGGACAACATGAGGGCAACATGAGGGCAACATGAGGACAGCATAAGGGCAACATGAGGGCAACATGAGGGCAACATGAAGACATGAGGACAACATGAGGGCAGCATGAGGGCAACATGAGGACAACATGAGGACAACATGAGGATGCCATGAGGGCAACATGAGGACAACATGAGGGCAACATGAGGACAACATGAGGATGCCATGAAGACAACATGAAGACCACAGGAGGGCAACATGAGGGCAACATGAGGGCAACATGAAGACAACATGAGGACAACATGAAGACAACATGGGGACAACATGAAGACAACATGAAGGCAACATGGGGACAACATGGGGACAACATGAAGACAACATGGGGACAACATGAAGACAACATGAAGGCAACATGGGGACAACATGAGGACAACATGAAGGCAACATGGGGACAACATGAAGACAACATGAAGGCAACATGAGGACAACATGAAGACAACATGAAGACAACATGAAGGCAACATGGGGACAACATGAGGACAACATGAAGGCAACATGGGGACAACATGAAGACAACATGAAGGCAACATGAGGACAACATGAGGA
>JABXJD010000143.1:595000-605000 GCA_013375575.1 Percina caprodes | reverse complement strand
GCGCTCTAACCTCCGTCCCCGTCCTCTGTCTCTGTGTCGGCGCTCTAACCTCCGTCCCCGTCCTCTGTCTCTGTGATGGCGCTCTAACCTCCGTCCCCGTCCTCTGTCTCTGTGATGGCGCTCTAACCTCCGTCCCCGTCCTCTGTCTCTGTGTTGGCGCTCTAACCTCCGTCCCCGTCCTCTGTCTCTGTGATGGCGTTCTAACCTCCGTCCCCGTCCTCTGTCTCTGTGTTGGCGCTCTAACCTCCGTCCCCGTCCTCTGTCTCTGTGATGGCGTTCTAACCTCCGTCCCCGTCCTCTGTCTCTGTGTTGGCGTTCTAACCTCCGTCCCCGTCCTCTGTCTCTGTGTCGGCGCTCTAACCTGCGGCTGATGTCTGAGGACTATGGTTACCTGGTCCTCAGGTCTCTGCAGGGTAAATCCAGACAGCTAGCTAGACTATCTGTCCAATCAGAGTCTCTGTTGACGACTAAAACTACTTCTGAACGTACACATGTTCCACCAAAACAACGTTCTTCCTGAGACTATTTAGCAGCGGCACCGTGGCTCCGTCCGGAGCTTAGCCCCGCCCACGACGATTGTCATTGGTTTAAAGAAACACCAATAAACCAGAGCATGTTTATCTCCCATCTAGAATGCTGTGTGGACTAGCCATATTTAGGAATAAGGTGGTCAATGTTTTAAAAAATGGATGAACATTTTATTGTAGCTCTGTGTTGGGTTTGATGGAATCTTAAAATATTTTCAAAATTAAAGTCTTTTGTTGTGATGCTGAAAGAAATCATGAATATTTAAGTGTGATGCCTTATATTTGATGCTGTTGATTTCTGTATTATTAAAAACATCCATCTCATCTTCTGTCTCTGACATTTAGTAATTATGTATGAATTTAGACTTTTTTGTAATAAAACTGCATGGTGTGTGTGTTTTTTATTTAAATATTAAGAAGATTAGCAAGGTATATTAAAGTCATAGTATGGAATGTCCAAAAGTCATAGTACAATATTTCAAAATTGTCAAAAATTTGTATAGCATGTCAAAAATATGTTAAAAAGTCAGAGTATAGTATGATGAAAAAATTAAGAAAAAAGTAATAGTATAGTATGTCAAAAAAAGTCATAGTATAGTATGTTGAAAAAAAGTCATAGTATAGTATGTTGAAAAAAAGTCATAGTATAGTATGTCGAAAAAAGTTTATAGTGTAATATGTCGAAAAAAGTCATAGAATAGTATGTTGAAAAAGAGTCATAGTATAGTATTTCATATAGTCATAGTATAGTATGTTGAAAAATTAAAAGGTCATAGTATAGTCTTTCAAAATGTCGTAGCATATGTTGAAAAGTCGTAGTATAGTATGTGAAAAATTTAAAGTCATAGTATAGTATGTTGAAAAAATAAAAAAGTCATAGTATAGTATGTTGAAAAAAGTCAGTTTAATATGTCGAAAAAAGTCATAATATAGTATGTTGAAAAAATTAAAAAAGTCATAGTATAGTATGTCAAAAAAAGTCATAGTATAGTATGTCGAAAAAGTTAAAAAAAAAAGTCATAGTATAGTATGTCGAAAAAGTTAAAAAAGTCATATAGTATTTTCTGTCTCTGACATTTAGTAATTATGTATGAATTTAGACTTTTGTAATAAAACTGCATGGTGTGTGTGTTTTTTATTTAAATATTAAGAAGATTAGCAAGGTATATTAAAAATATTAAAGTCATAGTATGGAATGTCCAAAAGTCATAGTACAATATTTCAAAATTGTCAAAAATTTGTATAGCATGTCAACAATATCTTAAAAAGTCAGAGTATAGTATGACGAAAAAATTAAGAAAAAAGTAATAGTAAAATATGTCAAAAAAAAGTCATAGTATAGTATGTTGAAAAAAGTCATAGTATAATATGTCAAAAAAAAGTCATAGTATAGTATGTTGAAAAAAAGTCATAGTATAATATGTTTAAAAAGTCATAGTATAGTATGTTGAAAAAAGCCATAGTATAGTATGTCGAAAAAAGTCATAGTATAGTATGTCGAAAAAAGTCATAGTATAGTATGTTGAAAAAAGTCGTAGTATAGTATGTTGAAAAAAGTCATAGTATAGTATGTCGAAAAAGTTAAAAAAGTCATAGTATAGTATGTCAAAAAAAGTCATAGTATAGTATGTTGAAAAAAGTTTATAGTGTAATATGTCGAAAAAAGTCATAGTATAGTATGTCGAAAAAAGTCATAGTATGTCAAAAAAAATTCATAGTATAGTATGTCGAAAAAAGAGTCATAGTATAGTATTTCATATAGTCATAGCATAGTATGTCGAAAAAATTAAAAAGGTCATAGTATAGTCTTTCGAAAAATGTAGCATATGTTGAAAAAGTCGTAGTATAGTATGTGAAAAAATTTAAAGTCATAGTATAGTATGTTGAAAAAATAAAAAAGTCATAGTATAGTATGTTGAAAAAAGTCATAGTTTAATATGTCGAAAAAAGTCATAGTATAGTATGTTGAAAAAATTAAAAAAGTCATAGTATAGTATGTCAAAAAAAAGTCATAGTATAGTATGTCGAAAAAAGTCATAGTATAGTATGTCGGAAAAAAAGTCATACTATAGTATGTCGAAAAAAGTCATAGTATAATATGTTAAAAAAGTCATAGTATAATATGTCAAAAAAGTCATAGTATAGTATGTCAAAAAAAGTCATAGTATAGTATGTCAAAAAATAAAAAGTCATAGTATAGTATGTTGAAAAAAGTCATAGTTTAATATGTCGAAAAAAGTCATAGTATAATATGTTACAAAAGTCATAGTATAGTATGTCAAAAAAAGTCATAGTATAGTATGTCGAAAAAAGTCATAGTATAGTATGTCGAAAAAAGTCATACTATAGTATGTCGAAAAAAGTCATAGTATAATATGTTAAAAAAGTCATAGTATAGTATGTCAAAAAAAGTCATAGTATAGTATGTCGAAAAAAAAGTCATACTATAGCATGTCGAAAAAAGTCATAGTATAATATGTCGAAAAAAGTCATAGTATATGTCGAAGTCATAGTATAGTATGTTGAAAAGAATTAAAGTCATAGTATAGTATGTCGAAAAGTTTATAGTGTAATATGTCGAAAAAAGTCAGAATAGTATGTTGAAAAAAGTCATAGTATGTAAAAGAAAATTCATAGTATAGTATGTCGAAAAAAGAGTCATAGTATAGTATTTCATATAGTCATAGTATAGTATGTCGAAAAAATTCAAAAGGTCATAGTATAAAATGTCAAAAAGTCATAGTATAGTATGTTGAAAAATAAAAAAGTCATAGTATAGTATGTAGAAAAAAAGTCATAGCTGGCTAAAATAGTAATGGCTAAAATAAAATAGTATGGCTAAAATAAGTCATACTATGTATACTACAATCAGATGGCACAGCATCAGGGACAACTCGGCCCAAGGACACATCAACTTAGAACGGCAGGGTCAGGGATTGAAACACCAACCTTCCAATTGACAGGTAACCACTCTACCACTAAGCTACAGCCGCCCCTGAAGCAGTTAAATAAGTCATACTATAGTATGTCAAAAAAACAAATAAAAAAAGTCACAGTATAGTATGTCAAAAAAGTCATAGTAAAGTATGTCAAAAAAATTAAAAAAGTCATAGTATAGTATGTCAAAAAAAATTAAGTTACAGTATAATATGTCAAAAAAAGTCATAGTATGTTGAAAAAAAGTCATAATATAGTATGGCAAAAAATAAGTCATAGTATAGTATACTGAATGCAACGTCCGTTTTTAAGACATTTTTATGTGAAAAAAATGAAAATATTCATAGTATAGTATGTCAAGAAAAGAGTCATAGTATAGTATGTGAAAAAAGTTAAAAAAGTCATAGTATGTCATTCTATGCATACTACTCTGATGGCGCAGCATCAGGGGTAACTCAGACCAACAACTCATTGACTCAATGCCAGGGATTGAACCACGAACCTTCCAAGTGGCAAGTAACCGCTCTACCACTAAGCCACAGACGCCCTTGTATGTTTAAAAAAAGTTATAGTATATATGTCAAAAAAAGTCATTGTATAGTATGTTGAAAAAAGAGTCATAGAGTCATAGTATAGTGTGTCGAAAAAAGAGTCATAGTATAGTATGTCAAAAAAAGTCATAGTATAGTATGTCAAAAAAAGTCATAGTATAGTATGTTGAAAAAAGAGTCGTAGTATAGTATGTGAAAAAATTAAAAAATTCATAATATAGTATGTCGAAAAAAGAGTCATAGTATAGTATGTCAAAAAAAGTCATAGTATAGTATGTTGAAAAAAGAGTCATAGTATAGTATGTCGAAAAAAGAGTCATAGTATAGTCTGTGAAAAAAAGTCATAGTATAGTATGTTGAAAAAAGTCATAGTAAAGTATGTTGAAAAAAGAGTCATAGTATAGTATGTCGAAAAAAGAGTCATAGTATAGTATGTCAAAAAAAGAGTCATAGTATAGTATGTCAAAAAAATTCATAGTATAGTATGTCAAAAAAAGAGTCATAGTAAAGTATGTTGAAAAAAGAGTCATAGTATAGTATGTCAAAAAAAAGAGTCATAGTAGTATGTCGAAAAAAAAGTCATAGTATAGTATGTGAAAAAATTTAAAAATTCATAATATAGTATGTCGAAAAAAGATTCATAGTATAGTATGTCGAAAAAAGAGTCATAGTATGTGAAAAAATTCATAGTATATTATGTCAAAAAAGAGTCATAGTAAAGTATGTTGAAAAAGAGTCATAGTATAGTATGTCAAAAAAAGAGTCATAGTAGTATGTCGAAAAAGAGTCATACTATAGTATGTCGAAAAAGTCATAGTATAATATGTTAAAAAGTCATAGTATAGTATGTCTAAAAAGTCATAGTATAGTATGTCGAAAAAAGTCATACTATAGTATGTCGAAAAAGTCATAGTATAATATGTCGAAAAAGTCATAGTATATGTCAAGTCATAGTATAGTATGTCGAAAAAGTTTATAGTGTAATATGTCGAAAAAGTCATAGTATGTAAAAAAATTCATAGTATAGTATGTCGAAAAAGAGTCATAGTATAGTATTTCATATAGTCATAGTATAGTATGTCGAAAAATTAAAAAGGTCATAGTATAAAATGTCAAAAAAGTCATAGTATAGTATGTTGAAAAATAAAAAAGTCATAGTATAGTATGTAGAAAAAGTCATAGCTGGCTAAAATAGTAATGGCTAAAATAAAATAGTATGGCTAAAATAAGTCATACTATGTATACTACAATCAGATGGCACAGCATCAGGGACAACTCGGCCCAAGGACACATCAACTTAGAACGGCAGGGTCAGGGATTGAAACACCAACCTTCCAATTGACAGGTAACCCCTCTACCACTAAGCTACAGCCGCCCCTGAAGCAGTTAAATAAGTCATACTATAGTATGTCAAAAAAACAAATAAAAAAAGTCACAGTATAGTATGTCAAAAAAGTCATAGTAAAGTATGTCAAAAAAATTAAAAAAGTCATAGTATAGTATGTCAAAAAAATATTAAGTTACAGTATAATATGTCAAAAAAAGTCATAGTATGTTGAAAAAAAGTCATAATATAGTATGGCAAAAAATAAGTCATAGTATAGTATACTGAATGCAACGTCCGTTTTTAAGACATTTTTATGTGAAAAAAATGAAAATATTCATAGTATGTCAAGAAAAGAGTCATAGTATAGTATGTGAAAAAAAATTAAAAAGTCATAGTATGTCATTCTATGCATACTACTCTGATGGCGCAGCATCAGGGGTAACTCAGACCAACAACTCATTGACTCAATGCCAGGGATTGAACCACGAACCTTCCAAGTGGCAAGTAACCGCTCTACCACTAAGCCACAGACACCCTTGTATATTTAAAAAAAGTTATAGTATATATGTCAAAAAAAGTCATTGTATAGTATGTTGAAAAAAGAGTCATAGTATAGTATGTCGAAAAAAGAGTCATAGTATAGTATGTGAAAAAAATTCATAGTAAAGTATGTTGAAAAAAGAGTCATAGTATAGTATGTCGAAAAAAAAGTCATAGTATAGTATGTGAAAAAATTTAAAAATTCATAATATAGTATGTCGAAAAAAGAGTCATAGTATAGTATGTCAAAAAAAAGTCGTAGTATAGTATGTCAAAAAAAGTCATAGTATAGTATGTTGAAAAAAGAGTCATAGTATAGTATGTCAAAAAAAGTCATAGTATATTATGTGAAAAAATGAAAAAATTCATAATATAGTATGTCGAAAAAAGAGTCATAGTATAGTATGTCGAGAAAAGAGTCATAGTATAGTATGTCGAGAAAAGAGTCATAGTATAGTAGGGGAGACCAGGGACAATTTTTAGCAATACCTAAAAAAACATTTACACTGGAATAACCAATTTGTTATATTATAAACCTTAATCTATCAACTGCTGAAACCATTTATTTAATTGGTTTTATGAAATGTGTACATGTTGCAAAATGGATTTTAATACAGTCTCTCCACTGTTACAACCCGGTATCAACTCTGGGAAGTGTCTTTGATCCCTGGCTTCTCTTCTTGTGGAATTGGTGCAGGGTCACATGGCAAATGCCATATGATTTGGCCACTCCCCTGACTGACTTTCCCTGTCTGATTTCATCATAAGCCCTTTCCAGCACAGGAAATGGGACTCCCCTGTCTGTCTTCCTCTTTCTGATATTTGGTATGCTGTAAGCAATCACATGTTTCCTCTGACTATCTTTAAATAATAATATAAATAATAATTACATTACATGTAATTAAGCTGATGCTTTTGTATGTTCTGGAACACAGTGGTTGATGTATCACAGTGGGAATTGAACCCAGATCTCCCACACCAAAGACATGTCATAAAATGGCTGGTGATAATGGGACGGTTATAACGCACCGTTACAACTGTCCCAGTATCACCAGCCATGTTTTCATCTCATGTCAGCTAGTTTCAATGCTATTTTGACACTTGTTAGCCATTTCTATTTTTAGCTTACAAAACAGTGATTCTAATAATACTAATAATATACTAATAATACTAAAAGAAAGGTAATTTTTTTACCTCAAAAACAACCTTTTGTTGATAACTCCTTCAGGAAGTTTCAAATGTAGCACCATTTTTGGGAGAATGGAGGGAAACAAGCTGAGCATGAGCACAATGAGTGTCATCACTCTAGGTTGTTTCTGATTGGAGGAATTCAAGGTGTTACAACCGTCCCATTACAACTGTCCCTGGTCTCCCCTATGTCGAAAAAAGAGTCGTAGTATAGTATGTCGAAAAAAGAGTCGTAGTATAGTATGTCGAGAAAAGAGTCATAGTATAGTATGTCGAAAAAAAAGTCATAGTATAGTATGTCGAAAAAAGAGTCATAGTATAGTATGTCAAAAAAAGTCATAGTATAGTATGTCGAGAAAAGAGTCGTAGTATAGTATGTCGAGAAAAGAGTCGTAGTATAGTATGTCGAAAAAAAAGTCGTAGTATAGTATGTCGAAAAAAGAGTCGTAGTATAGTATGTCGAAAAAAGAGTCGTAGTATAGTATGTCAAAAAAGTCAGTATAGTATGTCGAGAAAAGAGTCATAGTATAGTATGTCGAGAAAAGAGTCATAGTATAGTATGTCGAAAAAAGAGTCATAGTATAGTATGTCGAAAAAAGTCATAGTATAGTATGTCGAGAAAAGAGTCATAGTATAGTATGTGAAAAAAAATGGTAAAGTATAGTATGTCATTCTATGCATACTACTCTGATGGCGCAGCATCAGGGTCAACTCAGACCAACGACTCATTGACTTGGGACTGCAGGGGCAAGGATTGAACCTGCAACCTTCCAACTGGCAGGTAACCGCTCTACCACTAAGCTACAGACGCTCTTAGATGCTTAAAAAAAGTTGTAGTATAATATGTCAAAAAAAGTCATTGTAGGTCTAAAAAAAATCATAGTATATATGTCAAAAAGTCATAGTATAGTTTGTGAAAAAAATTCATAGTATAGTATGTTGAAAAAGAGTCATAGTATAGTATGTCGAAAAAGTCATACTATAGTATGTCGAAAAAAGTCATAGTATAATATAATAATATATATAATATAAGTCATATAATATAGTATGTAGGGCCAGGGATTGAACCTGCAACCTTCTTACTGGCAGGTATGCCCTCTACCACTAAGCTACAGCCACCCTTTCAGACTTTGTCTACTAGATGTTATACTATGAAACTCTTAGTACAGCAAGTGGAAAAATTATTTTTTGACATATACTATGACTTTTTAATTAGTTTTTCCTACATACTATACTATGACTATTTTTTTGATTTTCTCGAAATACTATGCTCCAACTTTCTTCAACATGCTGTACTGTAACATTTTTAGACACATAGTGTGACTTTTTTTCTTATTTTTTTCGACAAACTATACTATGACTTTTTTTTCGACATACTATACTATGACTCTTTTTTTGAAATACTATACTATGACTCTATTTTCGACATACTATAGTATGACTTTTTTCGACACAATATACTATGACTCTTTTTTTGAAATACTATACTATGACTCTATTTTCGACACACTATAGTATGACTTTTTTTTCAACATACTATAGTATGACTTTTTTTTGACATACTAGGACTTTTTTCGACATACTATACTATTACTTTTTTCGACATACTATACTATGACTTTTTTTGACACACTATACTATGACTTTTTTGACATACTATGATTTTTTGACATACTATACTATGACTTTTTTGACATACTATGACTTTTTTCAACATACTATACTATTACTTTTTTCGACATACTATACTATGACTTTTTTTGACACACTATACTATGATTTTTTGACATACTATGATTTTTTGACATACTATGACTCTTTTTTCGACATACTACAGTATAACTTTTTTTGACATACTATAGTATGACTTTTTTTCGACACACAATACTATGACTTTTTTCGACATACTATACTATGACTTTTTTCAACATACTATACTATGACTTTTTTCAACATACTATACTATGACTTTTTTTGACATACTATGACTTTTTTCGACATACTATAGTATGACTTTTTTTTGACATACTAGGACTTTTTTCGACATACTATACTATGACTTTTTTGACATACTATGACTTTTTTGACATACTATGACTTTTTTTGACATACTATACTATGACTCTTTTTTCGACACACTATACTAGGACTTTTTTTGACATACTATGACTTTTTTCGACATACTACAGTATAACTTTTTTTGACATACTATACTATGACATTTTTCGACATACTATACTAGGACTTTTTTTGACATACTATGACTTTTTTCGACATACTATAGTATGACTTTTTTTTCGACATACTATACTATGACGTTTTTCGACATACTATACTATGACTCTTTTTTTCTACATACTATACTATGACTCTTTTTTCGACAAACTATACTATGACTTTTTTTCAACATACTATGACTTTTTTCGACATACTGTACTATGACTTTTTTTTTTAAATATTCGAAAGGGTCTTAAAAACGGACGTTGCATTCAGTGCTTCTCTTTCTGTTGGTATAAAATAATAAAATATGTTGATAACCCGTGTTTAGTAGATACTCTACAGCAGTAGTATGTTTCTTTAGTCTAATCTAGACGAGGTCTCACTTTGTTTTTTTGTTTTTTATCCATCAATCATATCGAGTATGTAAAAGAAAAAAGATGGAGTGAATATATTTACTATCCATAAATTATATTGAGAGACCAGTTTATTATTATAATAATAAACTGTTCTCTATGTGTGTGTGTGTGTGTCTGTGTGTGTGTGTTCGTGTGTGTGTCTGTCTGTGTGTGTGTGTGTGTGTGTGTGTGTGTGTGTGTCTGTATGTGTGTGTGTGTGTGTGTGTGTGTGTGTCTGTGTGATGGTGACAGAGAGATGGGGGATATTATGAATGCATGCCATGCAATTATTAATTTATATAATCCTGCTTCTTT
>JABXJD010000143.1:570000-592500 GCA_013375575.1 Percina caprodes | reverse complement strand
ACGTGCAGGTGTTCCAGAAGCAACGGGAGGCTTTTCAACCCAGTTAACAGCTGTGACACTTGGCCAATTAAAGTATTATTAAACCTGCAATTTGAGATTTCACACATCGTGCTTCCATCAGAGTACAAAGACATACACTACCATTCAAAAGTTTGGGGTCACATTGAAATGTCCTTATTTTTGAAGGAAAAGCACTGTACTTTTCAATGAAGATAACTTTAAACTAGTCTTAACTTTGAAGAAATACACTCTATACATTGCTAATGTGGTAAATGACTATTCTAGCTGCAAATGTCTGGTTTTTGGTGCAATATGTACATCGGTGTATAGAGGCCCATTTCCAGCAACTATCACTCCAGTGTTCTAATGGTACAATGTGTTTGCTCATTGGCTCAGAAGGCTAATTGATGATTAGAAAACCCTTGTGCAATCATGTTCACACATCTGAAAACAGTTTAGGTCGTTACAGAAGCTACAAAACTGACCTTCCTTTGAGCAGATTGAGTTTCTGGAGCATCACATTTGTGGGGTCAATTAAACGCTCAAAATGGCCAGAAAAAGAGAACTTTCATCTGAAACTCGACAGTCTATTCTTGTCCTTAGAAATGAAGGCTATTCCATGCGAGACATTGCTAAGAAATTGAAGATTTCCTACAACGGTGTGTACTACTCCCTTCAGAGGACAGCACAAACAGGCTCTAACCAGAGTAGAAAAGAAGTGGGAGGCCGCGTTGCACAACTGAGCAAGAAGATAAGTACATTAGAGTCTCTCTATAGAGAAACCTGTAGAGGGGGTCTATAGAGAAACCTGTAGGGGGGGCTCTATAGAGAAACCTGTAGAGGGGGCTCTATAGAGAAACCTATAGGGGGGGCTCAATAGAGAAACCTGTAGGGGGGGTCTATAGAGAAACCTTTAGGGGGGGCTCTATAGAGAAACCTGTAGGGGGGCTCTATAGAGAAACCTATAGGGGGGGCTCAATAGAGAAACCTGTAGGGGGGCTCTATAGAGAAACCTGTAGGGGGGGGCTCAATAGAGAAACCTGTAGGGGGAGCTCTATAGAGAAACCTATAGGGGGGGCTCAATAGAGAAACCTGTAGGGGGCTCTATAGAGAAACCTGCAAGCAAAAAGCGAAGAAATGGCCAAAACTGCATAGCGCCCTTTAAGGCAGTTACATCACTGCGCTTTATATCTAACACACACCATGAAGAGCAGCTCTACAGACTCTACAGACTCTACGGACTCTACAGACACTACGGACTCTACAGACACTACAGACTCTACAGACTCTACGGACTCTACAGACTCTACGGACTCTACGGACTCTACAGACTCTACGGACTCTACAGACTACAGACTTTACGGACTCTACAGACTTTACGGACTCTACAGACTCTACGGACTCTACAGACTCTAAAGACTCTACAGACTCTACGGCGAGCGGGTTTCGGGACATCCAGACATCTGGAGGTGTCAGAGGGAGCGCTTCGTATTGGCCAGGCCTTCCCTTGGCAAAATAAAGCCCAACTTTGAAACGTATCTTTATATATAACCACGACATAACTGGTACTAATGGATTATTCTGGTGTTTTGAGCTCCATATGACACAGAGAAACATCACTTCTTGGATTTTAAGCAATCAGAAAATCGATTTCGTAAACCCAGCCCGACGTGGAGCCACACATCCCCCCCGACCTCCTCCCTACGAGGATCTTCACGCTGTCATACAGCAGCAGTCCATGTGCTGCTGACTGTAATAATACTAAAACACACACCAGAGATAAGCCGAATGCTCCATGAGAACCGGCTGCTGGGTACAGTAAGTCAGCCGTTGGGTCAAATATCTCCACATGCAGACACATTATATTCCAAGCTATTCTATAATTCATGCTTCAAACCTCTTACATAACGGAAAGAGCAATTTACAGCGGCCCCCGACCCCCGGCCTTACACCTCTTCCCCCGTACATAATGGATGGGCCCCCCCCTCTGCAGGCGGTGATGTGTGTGAAGGTGAAGAAGAGCAACGCAGATGAATCTGTTCGGCTCAGACGTCCTCAGCCAGTCGAGATGTATTTAGCTCGATGGACACAGCCGCCATTTCCCCATAAATATGACAAAAATGTTGATGTTCCATATATTAATATATATTATTATATTATATATTATTATATTATATATTATTATATTATATATTATTATATTATATATTGAACAGGAACTAGAGAGGCAGTGAAGTTAAACCCTCATGTTGTCTTCATGTTGTCTTCATGGTGTCTTCATGTTGTCCTCATGTTGTCCTCATGTTGTCTTCATGTTGTCTTCATGGTGTCTTCATGTTGTCCTCATGTTGTCTTCATGTTGTCCTCATGTTGTCTTCATGTTGTCTTCATGTTGTCTTCATGTTGTCTTCATATTGTCTTCATGTTGTCCTCATGTTGTCTTCATGCTGTCCTCATGTTGTCGTCATGTTGTCCTCATGTTGTCTTCATGCTGTCCTCATGTTGTCCTCATGTTGTCTTCATGGTGTCTTCATGTTGTCCTCATGCTGTCCTCATGTTGTCGTCATGTTGTCTTCATGCTGTCCTCATGTTGTCCTCATGGTGTCCTCATGTTGTCTTCATGTTGTCTTCATGTTGTCTTCATGTTGTCCCCATGTTGCCCTCATGTTGTCCTCATGTTGCCCTCATGTTGCCCTCATGTTGTCCTCATGTTGTCCCCATGTTGTCCTCATGTTGTCCTCATGTTGTCCTATATCAGTGTTCTTTTTAATTCCCCAAAATAACATGATTGATTCCACCCAACGCTCTTTGCCAAGTACAAATCTCTACTTTCATTAATTTTGGGGCGTCTTATTCAATTTTATAGCATGTTTGTGAAGGTAAATACAAGCTGAACAATTGCCCCATTAACTCACAGTGGGGCTATAGTTTCTCTGCTGACTGCAGTGATGTCGCTTAATACTGGACCGATGTTATGGACTGATGTTCCCGTCAGCCACTTAGACACAAAGAAATAGGAAAAAAGGTTCAACCGATCGATGACCCAGCATCTTCTGCTCATTCAGGAACCACAAATACTTTGAAATCTGCAGCACTCACCTGCAGGTTGGCACAGGTGGAGAACATACAAGCAGCGTCCATGGGCTTGATGGCGTTGCCATGTAGAGACGGAGCGGGTTTGGCAATGATTGGCGGCTGGGCGGGGGGGAAGAAGGTGGACGCCGGGCCAGTCACGGGAAGAGTCCCTCCTTCTGAGCCGTAACCAAACGACTGGATGGCGTTTTCTGAGACGGGAGACACAGACGGGGACTACCAGACTCTCTTCATCCAAACTACCCACGCAACTCAGGGACATCAAGTGTCTGATTCTCAAACAGCTGCTGGGGAACAACAGCCTACTAGATTTAACATTTTAGTCCCCTTTTTTAAAATGTTGTTGCTGTTTTTTACAGCAGGTCTAGACCGCTCTATAATTACCAGATAGAGCAGGTCTAGACCGCTCTATAATTAACAGATAGAGCAGGTCTAGACCGCTCTATAATTTACAGGTAGAGCAGGTCTAGACCGCTCTAAAATTTACAGATAGAGCAGGTCTAGACTGCTCTATAATCTACAGATAGAGCAGGTCTAGACCGCTCTATAATCTACAGATAGAGCAGGTCTAGACCGCTCTATAATCTACAGATAGAGCAGGTCTAGACCGCTCTATAATCTACAGATAGAGCAGGTCTAGACTGCTCTATAATCTACAGATAGAGCAGGTCTAGACCGCTCTATAATTTACAGATAGAGCAGGTCTAGACCGCTCTATAATTTACAACCCCCAAACAGAGAGCAGGACTCACTGAGGCAGGTGTTGTGGGTGAAGTCGCGGTGGAAGGCGTCACACTCGCGCTCCCGAGCGCCGGCGGCGCGGCAGCTGCACCACAGGCTCATGGTGATGTTGGCCGGGCTGCTGTCGCTGTAGTTCGGGGTCACGTCAGAGCCTGCCACACAGGGGGCACGGTACACGTCTTCACTCTGCTATTACAATCTGTATATTTCTTTGCTATGTAATTTGATTTGTATGAATTAATATAAATCCATCCTGATATTGTGTTAATGTTCATGTTACTGTTTCCTGTGTTTCATCTGAATATTTGGTGAGTTGATGGTTGATGCTTTAGCAACATTGTTATTGGAACGTGTCAATAAAGCTTTATTAAGCTTTCTTTGAATTAGAGAGAGAGAGAGAGAGAGAGAGAGAGAGAGAGAGAGAGAGAGAGAGAGAGAGAGTGAGAGAGAGAGTGTATGTCTGTGTGTGTGTGTGTATGTCTGTGTGTCTGTGTGTGTGTGTGTGTGTGTGTGTGTGTGTCTCTGTGTGTGTGTGTGTGTGTGTATGTCTCTATGTGTGTGTGTGTGTGTGTGTGTGTGTGTGGAGATGCGTTCACTGACCGATGAGGCCGACGTAGGACATGAGGCAGCCGTGGAAGTTGTCGTGAGGGCAGCCGGTGACCGAGTGAGACGTCATCTGGCAGTTCATGTGGAAGTCAGCGAGCCGAGACCTGCAGGGACACAACTCAGCTGTCACCATGGAGACGCACGCTGGGACGCGCTTGGACCAAACCATCACTTAATCAACTAGTTAACTGAAAAGTAGACGGACGTGCAGATTGAACCCTCGGTAAAAAACCCTCGGTCAGCTTGTTTCACCGTGTTGGTGAAATGGTCCTCGGTTGGATCCAGTTCTGTCCTTGAGTCTGATAGAAACTGTCTGATGAGTCCACGTTGGAGATCTTTGGTTCCAACCGCCGTGTCTATGTGTGACGGAGAAAAGGTGACGGATGGATTCTACACGCCTGGTTCCCACCGTGAAGCATGGAGGAGGAGGTGTGATGGTGTGGGGGGGGGGGGCTTTGCTGCTGACACTGTTGGGGATTTATTCCAAACTGAAGGCATCCTGAACCAGCATGGCTACCACAGCATCCTGCAGCGGCATGCCATCCCATCCGGTTTGCGTTTAGTTGGACCATCATTTATTTTTCAACAGGACAATGACCCCAAACACCCCCCCCCCCCAGGCTGTGTAAGGGCTATTAGACCCAGAAGGAGAGTGATGGAGTGCTGCTACGTCCTGCTACGTCCTGCTAGGTCCTGCTACGTCCTGCTGGGCCTTCTAATGCCCACAGTGTCCTGCTATGCCATGAATTACAACAAAGAACTACTACAAACTACTATTTTTGTGACTGTTATTGCCACTCTTCATTCTAACCCCAACCGGTCGTCAGACACCGCCTACCAAGAGCCTGGGTCTGGGTCTGGGTCTGGTTCTGGGTCTCTCCCAGGTTTCTGCCTAAAAGGAAGTTTTTCCTCCCCACTGTCCCACTGTTGCTTGCTCTGGAGGGAACTACTAGAACTGTTGGGTCCTTGTAAATTCTGGAGTGTGGTCTAGACCTACTCTATCTGGTCTAGACCTGCTCTATCTGGTCTAGACCTGCTCTATCTGTAAAGTGTCTCGAGATAACTCGTTATGAATTGATACTATAAATAAAATTGAATTGAATTGCGCCGCCACAGTCACCAGACCTGAACCCAATCCAGATGGTTTGGGGAGACCTGGACCGCAGAGTGAAGGCAAAAGGGCCGACAAGTGCTGAGCATTCTGGGAACTCCTTCAAGACTGTTGGGAAACCATTTCAGGTGACGACCTCATGAAGCTCATCAAGAGAAGGCCGAGTGTGTAGGGGGTGTAATATAAGACGTGTTTTCAGTTATTTCTACTTTGTTGTTAAGTCCATAATTCATCATGTGTTCATTTATAGTTCTGATGCTTCAGTGAGAATCTACAATGGAAATAGTCATGAAGATAAAGGCATTGAATGAGCCTCTACTACATACACACATACACACACTCTACACACACACACACACACACACACACACACACACACACACACACACACACAGACAGATCATACATCCTAACACGACTACATGTACCATATGAATATGTATTCATGAGATTATTCTGCTAATTTATGTCCAACCCCTTTCATGTTCCTCCTGCCAACACGGTGCATCAGAGGACCTGTGAGGCCACCGTAAAGGCTGAGCTACAGGAGATCAGACCGCGGCGGCGGAGAGCTGTCTGACGGCCCTGCATCCCATGGAAATGAAAGGCTGAGCTACAGGAGATCAGACCGCGGCGGCGGAGAGCTGTCTGACGGCGCTGCATCCCATGGAAATGAAAGGCTGAGCTACAGGAGATCAGACCGCGGCGGCGGAGAGCTGTCTGACGGCCCTGCATCCCATGGAAATACAAGGCTGAGCTACAGGAGATCAGACCGCGGCGGCGGAGAGCTGTCTGACGGCCCTGCATCCCATGGAAATGAAAGGCTGAGCTACAGGAGATCAGACCGCGGCGGCGGAGTGCTGTCTGACGGCCCTGCATCCCATGGAAATGAAAGGCTGAGTCACCCGCGCCGTTAGAGAGATTAACTCCGCGCTGCCTGTACCGATGTCCTGCCGCTGCCTCTGCATCACGCATATGTTGATGCACGGGGAACTGCCGCGGGAAATAAGCGGACGGCTGCTGAGCTAATCTACTGCATGTTCTAGTTGACCACCATCCTGTCTCTTTGTCCCCCCCCCTCTCTCTCCCTCTCTCTCTCTCTCTCTCTCTCTCCTCCTTTTGATTCCTAACCCTCTCTACGGCTTCATTTCTGTAACATGAATGATCTTCTTGAATGTTTCCAACACTTCTCATTAATGTGTGTGTGTGTGTGTGTGTGTGTGTGTGTGTGTGTGTGTGTGTGTGTGTGTGTGTGTGTGTTAAGGTTAGAAGGAAAAACAACTAGTTAAGTTTAGGAAAATGATGGTTTGGGTTAAAACACCTGTTTCCTGGTGAAAGTCTTGTGTTTTCTCCTTAACTTCTCCAGGACATGAACACCTGTTTCCTGGTGAAAGTCTTGTGTTTTCTCCTTAACTTCTCCAGGACATGAACACCTGTTTCCTGGTGAAAGTCTTGTGTTTTCTCCTTAACTTCTCCAGGACATGAACACCTGTTTCCTGGTGAAAGTCTTGTGTTTTCTCCTTAACTTCTCCAGGACATGAACACCTGTTTCCTGGTGAAAGTCTTGTGTTTTCTCCTTAACTTCTCCAGGACATGAACACCTGTTTCCTGGTGAAAGTCTTGTGTTTTCTCCTTAACTTCTCCAGGACATGAACACCTGTTTCCTGGTGAAAGTCTTGTGTTTTCTCCTTAACTTCTCCAGGACATGAACACCTGTTTCCTGGTGAAAGTCTTGTGTTTTCTCCTTAACTTCTCCAGGACATGAACACCTGTTTCATCCAGTAGGGGTGTAAAGAATAGAACAGCTGAGAGACAATGACTGAATGTAACGTTGCAGCATGTCGGAGAGATGAGATATGGCGTATGGTCGCATCAGCTGGGTGACAAAAAGGTGTGACCCTGTTACTATTTGGCACCGCACGAGAGACACAGCGAGTGTGTGTGTGTGTGTGTGTGTGTGTGTGTGGATGCATGAGTGTTCGACACTCATACAATTTACTCACACTGTGTTGGTGTGAAAGTGTTTGTGTTTGCTCATCTGTCAGATGAAGACAATGATATAGTTTGACAGGCCTCAGCGCTGTGCTTTTGACTTTCACACCAGAGGTCAGTGTGTGTGTGTGTGTGTGTGTGTGTGTGTGTGTGTGTGTGTGTGTGTGTGTGTGTGTGTGTGTAGTCTTGCTTGAGTAATCCCACAAACAATGTCAGCTCAAAAGACAAAAGACACAACCATAATCCACACTGACACACTCTCCTCCAGACTCTCTCTTACTTTGTGTTTGTCAATGTGACACACACACACACACACACACACACACACACACACACACACACACACCCCCTTGGCGTGTCAGTGTGACAGAGTGACTCAGATGTCGCTTCGTCTCTTCATGGCCTGACTTCATCCGGCCCACCAGCTCTATTCATAAAGCATCATGTTATATTTCCTTGACATCATCAGAGTTAATAAAGGGTTAAAGCAGCCAAACGGTTTAATATCTGCTCCGTTATGTCAGAGACTGAGTGCTAGTTTGGGTGATGTCATGTTCTTTAAACTGGGGCCTAAAATGTATTTATTTACTTACATTTCATGTCACTGTTTTGTAGTTTTTAGGAGGGAGCATTGAAGAGAGAGCATCAAGGAGGAGGTATCATCGAGGAGGGAGGAGAGAGGAGGGAGGAGGGAGAAGGGAGGAGAGAGGAGGGATGAGAGAGGAGGGAGGAGAGAGGAGGGATCATCGAGGAGGGAGGAGGGAGGAGGGAGGAGGGAGGAGAGTGGAGGGATGAGAGAGGAGGGAGGAGAGTGGAGGGATCATCGAGGAGGGATGAGAGAGGAGGGAGGAGAGAGGAGGGATCATCGAGGAGGGAGGAGGGAGGAGGGAGGAGGGAGGAGAGTGGAGGGATGAGAGAGGAGGGAGGAGAGTGGAGGGATCATCGAGGAGGGAGGAGAGAGGAGGGAGGAGGGAGGAGGGATCATCGAGGAGGGAGGAGAGAGGAGGGAGGAGGGAGGAGGGATCATCGAGGAGGTATCATCGAGGAGGGAGGAGAGAGGAGGGAGGAGAGAGGAGGGAGGAGGGATCATCGAGGAGGGAGGAGAGAGGAGAGAGGAGGTATCATCGAGGAGGGAGGAGAGAGGAGGGATCATCTAGGAGGGATCATCAAGGAAGGAGGAGAGAGGAGGGATCATAGGAGGCAAGAGTCTCGACAAACGCATCTGAAGACGACACCACGAGTCCCGACCAAGCGCCAAGATTCCGGTTTTTATGGTTGGAGGAAACCGGAGTACTCAGAGGAAACCGGAGTACTCAGAGGAAACCGCAGTACTCAGAGGAAACCGGAGTACTCAGAGGAAACCGGAGTACTCAGAGGAAACCGCAGTACTCAGAGGAAACCGGAGTACTCAGAGGAAACCGGAGTACTCAGAGGAAACCGGAGTACTCAGAGGAAACCGGAGTACTCAGAGGAAACCGAGTACTCAGAGGAAACCGGAGTACTCAGAGGAAACCGCAGTACTCAGAGGAAACCGGAGTACTCAGAGGAAACCGGAGTACTCAGAGGAAACCGCAGTACTCAGAGGAAACCGGAGTACTCAGAGGAAACCGGAGTACTCAGAGGAAACCGGAGTACTCAGAGGAAACCGGAGTACTCAGAGGAAACCGCAGTACTCAGAGGAAACCGGAGTACTCAGAGGAAACCGGAGTACTCAGAGGAAACCGCAGTACTCAGAGGAAACCGCAGTACTCAGAGGAAACCGGAGTACTCAGAGGAAACCGAGTACTCAGAGGAAACCGCAGTACTCAGAGGAAACCGCAGTACTCAGAGGAAACCGGAGTACTCAGAGGAAACCGGAGTACTCAGAGGAAACCGCAGTACTCAGAGGAAACCGCAGTACTCAGAGGAAACCGGAGTACTCAGAGGAAACCGGAGTACTCAGAGGAAACCGCAGTACTCAGAGGAAACCGCAGTACTCAGAGGAAACCGGAGTACTCAGAGGAAACCGGAGTACTCAGAGGAAACCGCAGTACTCAGAGGAAACCGGAGTACTCAGAGGAAACCGGAGTACTCAGAGGAAACCGCAGTACTCAGAGGAAACCGGAGTACTCAGAGGAAACCGCAGTACTCAGAGGAAACCAGAGTACTCAGAGGAAACCGCAGTACTCAGAGGAAACCGCAGTACTCAGAGGAAACCAGAGTACTCAGAGGAAACCGGAGTACTCAGAGGAAACCGCAGTACTCAGAGGAAACCGCAGTACTCAGAGGAAACCGCAGTACTCAGAGGAAACCGCAGTACTCAGAGGAAACCGGAGTACTCAGAGGAAACCGCAGTACTCAGAGGAAACCGCAGTACTCAGAGGAAACCGGAGTACTCAGAGGAAACCGGAGTACTCAGAGGAAACCGCAGTACTCAGAGGAAACCGCAGTACTCAGAGGAAACCGGAGTACTCAGAGGAAACCGGAGTACTCAGAGGAAACCGCAGTACTCAGAGGAAACCGCAGTACTCAGAGGAAACCGGAGTACTCAGAGGAAACCGGAGTACTCAGAGGAAACCGCAGTACTCAGAGGAAACCGGAGTACTCAGAGGAAACCGGAGTACTCAGAGGAAACCGCAGTACTCAGAGGAAACCGGAGTACTCAGAGGAAACCGCAGTACTCAGAGGAAACCAGAGTACTCAGAGGAAACCGCAGTACTCAGAGGAAACCGCAGTACTCAGAGGAAACCAGAGTACTCAGAGGAAACCGGAGTACTCAGAGGAAACCGCAGTACTCAGAGGAAACCGCAGTACTCAGAGGAAACCGCAGTACTCAGAGGAAACCGCAGTACTCAGAGGAAACCGGAGTACTCAGAGGAAACCGCAGTACTCAGAGGAAACCCCCGCTAACCGTATGAAGCCCTGCTGGGTGAGCTGGGACTGTGTGATGTGGAACCTGTTCACCAGGTGATGTTGCTGCCGGTCCATCAACGCTGACATTTCCAGTGAGAGTGAGTCACCGAGAACAGAGTGATTTCCTCCATTTCCATCGCTCGCCAACTACCTAAAGACGTCTGAGGACCACGTCTATGATCACCGTTACATAAACACGGATTAAAGTGACACCCACACGAGGTATTTGCTCTCATGACACTTCCACGAGTGTGAAACACTCCTCGCTGCAGAATGGCATGCTCTGCATTAAGGAGATTAAAATCAAATTACAGCAATGCTGACTGCGTCCAAAAGGCCGCATTATGACTGTCAGGCACACACACACACACACACACACACACACACACACACACACACACACACACACACACACACACACACACACACACACACACACACACACACACACACACACACACACTTAATTATCACACACACAATTATCTCCAAAATTCAACGCATATTATGCTTTATTACGGCCGGTAGTACGTGTGTGTGCAGTCAGAAAGGCGTCTCTTTGACCCTGACTTGTCAGTCACGCTAGAACAGATCTCTCAGCTGTTACCATGGCGACATTGAGGGGTAAACAACACACACTGGAGTCGGGATCCAGCTTCTGATACGTCAACCCTCACCTCACCGTACGGTACAACCGGGACTAATTATAAATGTAACTTCATGTTGTCCTCGTGTTGTCCCCATGGTGTCCTCATGTTGTCCTCATGTTGTCCTCATGTTGCCCTCATGTTGTCTTCATGTTGTCTTCATGTTGTCCTCATGTTGCCCTCATGTTGTCCTCATGTTGCCCTCATGTTGTCTTCATGTTGTCTTCATGTTGTCCTCATGTTGTCCCCATGGTGTCCTCATGTTGTCCTCATGTTGTCCTCATGTTGCCCTCATGTTGTCTTCATGTTGTCTTCATGTTGTCCTCATGTTGTCCCCATGGTGTCCTCATGTTGTCCTCGTGTTGCCCTTGTGTTGCCCTCGTGTTGTCTTCATGTTGTCCTCATGTTGTCCCCATGTTGCCCTCATGTTGTCCTCATGTTGCCCTCATGTTGTCCTCATGTTAAAATGTGTCCTCATGGTGTCCTCATGTCAAAAAACTCCTCATAAGTGTTGAGAAAAGGGACCAAAACGTAAGTAAGAAAAAGTTAAAAACATTGATAAAAAGCGTCAACCAAAGTGTTGATTTTCTATTTTGACGGGAAGACAACACGAGGGTTGAATTCCTTCATGAAGAGACGCGCCGTGCGTGATGAAGAGCATGCTCATCTTCCTCTTCTCCCTCCATCAGCGGCTGTGTTGGGTCTGATGTTGTGGGACTGCTCCTTTACAGATTGGCAGAGTGAAGGAGTTCCTGGTTGCAGCTTGGATCAGAATCAGGAGAGACCCCCCCCCCCCCCCCCGTCGTCCTCCTCAGGGTTAACGCGCCTTATTTTTCCTCAAAGTCAATACCCCCGGTTCCTCGGCGCTGCTGTTAACCGAGCGCACACTCAGACGAGAGCAAAGGAAATGAGACGAATCAGGAATGTGTTTAGGTACACACACACACACACACACACCCACACACATACACACACACACCCACACATGCATGCACACACACACACACACACACACACACACACACACACGCATGCACATCTACACACACACACACACGCATGCACATCTACACACACAAAGACACACACACACACACCCACATACACCCACACACACACACCCTAACACACACACGCATGCACATCTACACACACAAAGACACACACACACAAACACACACACACACACACACACACACCCACACACACACACACACACCCACACCCCCCCATATGTTGGGAGTAAGTGAGAGGGCCGGCGCCGGCGTCCTCAGTGACCCTCAAAGAAAACGAGGCAGATATTTCCATCAGGCCGCCTCCGCCCATCAGCGACCGTGTAATGGAGCGACGCGGGCGCCAGATTGGCTTCCTCGCCTTTCAAACCCGCGCCTGGGCGCACGGCGTGTGCGTTTGCATACATACGGCCGTCATTACTGGCAGCGCCGAGGCTCTGATGGGGGTCAGGAGGAAGCTGGAGAACATTAGTCTTCACATCCAGCAGATGTGTCCCGATGGAAACCTCAGAGGAAACGAGTCCATCAGAACGGCGGGCGGCGGGTTCGAGGTCGCAAAGACGGGTCGGATCACACAAATCCCAAATGCATATGTTCACCCTGCAGCGTGGGGTTGAGACTGATCCTGGACCTGAAGAGGTCTGCTGAGAGACATCTAGAAAAACTAGTCTGGATCAACGTCTCCAAGGAAGAAAAACTAGTCTGGATCAACGGAAGTATACAATATATATATATATTTTCTTAAAATATATAAGGTATATATTATATATTTTATATAAATATATATACTGTATTTGTATACTGTGTATACATATACATATATATAGTATACAGTATATATACATACATATATTATACAGTATATTTACATATATATATACATATTTATAGTATACAGTATATATACATACATATATTATACAGTATATTTACATATATATATATATATATATATATATATATATATATATATATATATATATATATACACACACGTGGGACTCATTACAGTCTCTACTTTTCCAACGTGACCATTTCCTGGTGGAGAACCAGCTGGCGGTGAGATCCAGATCCTTTCATTTCAGATGCAAAGCAGCCCCGGTGCCAGAACCCTTTCAGCGCCCCCCTGCAGAGTCCCTCGCACTACCAGAGACCACGTTTAATTACTCTTCCTGTCAGCCAGAAGCTGCCACTTCCTCCCGCCGGCTCACTTCCTCCTCGCAGCGGGAGACACTTCCTGTCGAGACTCAGAGGAGCGGCGGGAGCCTCCGGCTGATGGAGGCTGACCCTAAAAATACTACGTCGAGTTCCTTTTCAGAGAAAATCAAATGTCATTCATTCAGGTACATTTACTGCAGTACTGTACCTTTAAGTCCAGATGTTGAGGTACTTGTACTGCACTTTAACCCTCGTGTTGTCTTCCCGTCAAAATTGAAAATCAACACTTTTGTTGACGCTTTTTATCAACGTTTTTAACTTTTTCTTACAGTTTTTCAACACTTTTGGCGCTTTTTTTTCAACGTTTGTCACTTTTTTTGACGTTTAACACTACGTAACACTAACTTATTAACTTTAGTTTTACAGTTATTTTTGGAATTTATGGTCAATTAACCTGATTTATAGGAAATTATACCTAATGTTTGAGTTAGAAAAGCAGAAATTAGGAATTATTGAGACTAAAAGTAAAGGAATGGATGTTGATGATAATCACAGACTGGAATATGTCAACTTTTACTCTCAATACTATTTCAAAAACACTTCAATTTGGTTTCAAATGCTATAAAATTGAATAAGACGCCCCAAAATTAATGAAAGTAGAGATTTGTACTTGGCAAAGAGCGTTGGTGGAATCAATCATGTTATTTTGGGGAATTAAAAAGAACATTGATATAGGACACGACGACTGATGAGGGAACGGAGGCCGTCCCATGTGACCCATTTTTTACAGTGTGTTCAGGGGACAGGCAGCTAGCAGATAGTGAGGAGATGTTTTTTACAGTGTGTTCAGGGGACAGGCAGCTAGCAGATAGTGAGGAGATGTTTTTTACAGTGTGTTCTGGGGACAGGCAGCTAGCAGATAGTGAGGAGATGTTTTTTACAGTGTGTTCTGGGGACAGGCAGCTAGCAGATAGTGAGATGTTTTTTACAGTGTGTTCAGGGGACAGGCAGCTAGCAGATAGAGAGATGTTTTTTACAGTGTGTTCTGGGGACAGGCAGCTAGCAGATAGAGAGATGTTTTTTACAGTGTGTTCAGGGGACAGGCAGCTAGCAGAGAGTGAGATGTTTTTTACAGTGTGTTCAGGGGACAGGCAGCTAGCAGAGAGTGAGATGTTTTTTACAGTGTGTTCAGGGGACAGGCAGCTAGCAGATAGTGAGGTGTTTTTTACAGTGTGTTCAGGGGACAGGCAGCTAGCAGATAGTGAGATGTTTTTTACAGTGTGTTCAGGGACAGGCAGCTAGCAGATAGTGAGATGTTTTTACAGTGTGTTCAGGGGACAGGCAGCTAGCAGATAGTGAGGAGATGTTTTTTACAGTGTGTTCAGGGGACAGGCAGCTAGCAGATAGTGAGATGTTTTTTACAGTGTGTTCAGGGGACAGGCAGCTAGCAGATAGTGAGATGTTTTTTACAGTGTGTTCAGGGGACAGGCAGCTAGCAGATAGTGAGGAGATGTTTTTTACAGTGTGTTCAGGGGACAGGCAGCTAGCAGATAGTGAGATGTCTGCTGTGTGACAACAAATGTTGCAGCCTACAAATTGCTTAGAGCACCTTTAATTGACAGGACAGCTGATGAAATGAAAGGGGAGGATGAAATGCAGCAAAGGGCCCCAGGTCGGAGTCGAACCCGGGCCCGCTGCATCAAGGAGTACACCTCTGTATATGGACGCCCGCTCTACCAACTGAGCTATCTGGGCACCCGATAGTGTCGATACCTCCTCCACCGGCGCTCTGTAGCGGACTCTGTGACGGTGAGACAGCGCCGAATAATTATAAAAAACATTTGGATTTTACAAGGTGTTTATGGAACAAGTATCCCTCAGGGGGGTGGGGGTTTGGGGGGGGAGTTAGTCACCCACTTACCCCCCCACTTCAACCCCTCTAACCTTTAAAGCAGTAGTTATCAATCAGACGTGCAACTCCGATGCCAGAGTGTGCCGGATTTCTCTCCAATTAAACACTCGAGAGGCTGATTTCACTGATGAGTTCCTCCTCTCGCCTGATAATAATCAGCGTAAAGAGGGGGGAGGGTGGGGGGGTTGTAGGCGTCCTTCCTCAGGACCATGTTGCACTGTTAGAAATGCCAGTACAAATACGGGCTTATGTACTGAGTTAATATGAAGGATTTTTTTTAACTTTGTTTTCATATTTGGATTGTTGGGATTAATAGAGACGTCAGTTTAAAGGTTGAAGGTTAAAGGTTAAAGGTTAAAGGGCTTATGCTGTAAATCTACAACATTATTTCCTTTCTTTTGGACTAATAGAAATGTTTGTAACGTTTTCTGCCGGGACATTATCCGTTTTTCTAACAGTGTACGTTTTTTTCCATTCCTAACATGCAAATCCTCCGTACATTTTGTGTCTCTGTAGTCGTGTTCTTGCTCTTTATCGTCATTTGTGTTCCCTTTGGGGTTGTTGTGGGTCTCTGTTATTTGGCGTGTCTGTGGAGTCGGTTTGTGTCTCTTTGAGGTAGGTTTTCGTCTCCTTTCCACATCATTTTAGACCGTTATTATCACCGTATCTGTGTCTGAAACGTTGGAAAAGCTAGAGCCGATGATACATAACTAACGCTCAAATAGCTTCAAAACAAAAGTTAAAGAAAGAAGTCCCAGCTCCAACCAGTAGGTCTATTAGAAACCATTAGAAAACCCTGACAGCTGATTGGCTGCTGAAGGCCGCCCATCTCACCTGCAGAGCGCGTCGGAGCGGCAGGTGTGCCGCAGCTCCAGGCAGCCCGGTTTGTGGCGCTCCTGGTGGGAGCAGGACGGCACGATGGTGCGGCGGCGGCGCTCGGCGCACGCCTGGTCCGGGCACGAGCAGAACAGCAGCGGGTAGCTGAGCTCCCAGGGCACCCGCTCGAAGAACTGACGCAGCGCCTGAGACACAGAGCCATCATCACATCGTTATCTTTCTCACCAGGTCAACCCTTCAGGTGTCCTCGGGGGGATTTTAGGTTATCACAAATATGGGAAACACCGAGAAACGTGACGAAACTTTGGGAAACCTGACAAAACATTGAGAAACGTGATGAAACCTGACAAAACGTTGGGAAACATAACGTTGGGAAACATGACGAAACGTGACAAAACATTGGAAAACGTGAGAAAACGTTGGAAAACCTGACGAAACGTGACAAAACATTGAGAAACGTGATGAAACCTGACAAAACGTTGGGAAACATAACGTTGGGAAACAAGACGAAACGTGAAGAAACGTTGGAAAACGTGACAAAACGTGATGAAACATGGAGACACGTGATGAAACGTTGGGAAACATAACGTTGGGACACATGACGAAACGTGATGAAACATTGGAAAACGTGACAAAACGTTGGAAAACCTGACGAAACGTGACAAAACATTGAGAAACGTGATGAAACCTGACAAAACGTTGGGAAACATAATGTTGGGAAACATGACGAAACGTGATGAAACGTTGGAAAACGTGACAAAACGTTGGAAAACGTTGGAAAACATGACAAAACGTTGGAAAACGTAGGAAAACGTTGGAAAACGTGATGAAACATCGAGACACGTGATGAAACGTTGGGAAACATAACGTTGGGACACGTGACGAAACGTTGGAAAACCTGACGAAACGTGACAAAACATTGAGAAACGTGATGAAAGGTTTTTTTTTTATATCAGCAAAAAATTAGCGCCAAAAATGTAGAAAAACAACAAAAAAAGGGGCGGTTTTGTATCAGAAATATGGGACGCCGAAATAAGCACAGAAAATGCTAAAAAAAAAAGTGACAAAACGTTGAGAAACGCAAACGGTGGGAAATGTTGGGAAACAAAATGTGACGAAATGTTTTTTATGTCAGAAAAAATAAGCACCAACATTTAAAAAAACAATCCTAGTTTTTGTAAATCGGTATAGTTCATAATCAATATAATTTAAAGATAACTCTGCGTTCACCTTCTGGCATCTTTTGCGGCTGCAGGGCTCCTGATTGGCCAGAGAGGGCTGCGGGGGCGTGGCCTTGCTGCAGATGGCGTTGTAGGCGGATCGCAGACGCTTGCAGGTCTCGTTCAGGTTGCAGGCCTTGGCCGCGTCCAGACAGGGGTTACAGGGTCTCCCCGCCTCCGAGCAGGGGCTCGCCTTCCCCAGAGACGAGTCTGGACACAGAGAGAAGACACGGAAGACATAAAAGAAGATCCCAGACACCGGGGGTCTCCTCTCTAAGCAGAGCTCCCATGGCGCCATTTAGCATCCCATTGACTCCCATTCATTCTCATTTCCCCTCCTCATGTGTTTCCCCTTCTCATTCCCCCTGCTCTGGCATTTCCTCCTCTCATTCGCCCTGCTTTGGCGTTTCCTCCTCTCATTCCCCCTCCTCATGTGTTACCCCCTTTCATTCCCCCTGCTCTGGCGTTTCCCCCTCTCATTCCCCCTGCTCTGGCATTTCCCCTATCATTCCCCCTGCTTTGGCGTTTCCTCCTCTCATTCCCCCTCCTCATGTGTTTCCCCCTATCATTCCCCCTCCTCATATGTTTCCCCCTCTCATTCCCCCTGCTCTGCCGTTTCCTCCTCATTCCCCCTGCTCTGGCGTTTCCTCCTCATTCCCCCTGCTCTGGCGTTTCCTCCTCATTCCCCCTGCTCTGGCGTTTCCTCCTCATTCCCCCTGCTCTGGTGTTTCCACCTCTCATTCCCCCTGCTCTGCCGTTTCCTCCTCATTCCCCCTGCTCTGGTGTAGCCCAGAGCAATAGACATGCCATGCTTCTTCCATTCAGATCTAATCCCACGTGTGAATGTCACATGTGTCAAGTGTGAACTCCATCAGAATCCAGTCCAACACGTCCAATTACAGGCGTCTAATGGGACGGACAGCTGTGACCTGGACCAGGAGAGCCTGTTAAATGTGGAGGGGACATTTCCTCCGAGTTAAAGCTGCAGACGCCTCTGACATCACAGCAACGGCAGAGAGACGTCTTCTGTTACAAGGAGAAACCATTGTGTTGTCCCCCGGGTTAAAATAGACTAAATTATTATTAATGCATTTATTTTATTCTTATGTATGTGTGTATATGTGTATGTGTGATATGTGGGATATATGTGTGTATATGTGTATATGTGTGTGTATATGTGTATGTGTGATACGTGTGTATATGTGGGATATATGTGTGATATGTGAGTGTATATGTGTGTGTATATGTGTGTATATATGAGTGTATATGTGTGTATATGAGTGTATATGTGTGTGTATATGAGTGTATATGTGGGATATATGTGTGTATATGTGTGTATATGAATGTATATGTATGTATATTTGAGTGTATATGTGTGTATATGTGTGTATATGTGTGTATATATGAGTGTATATGTGTGTATATGAGTGTATATGTGTGTGTATGTGTGTATATGTGTGTATATGAGTGTATATGTGTGTGTATATGAGTGTATATGTGTGTATATGTGTGTATATGTGTGTATATGAGTGTATATGTGTGTGTATATGAGTGTATATGTGGGATATATGTGTGTTTATATGTGTGTATATGAATGTATATGTATGTATATTTGAATGTATATGTGTGTATATGTGTGTATATGTGTGTATATGTGGGATATATGTGTGTATATGTGTGTATATGAGTGTGTATGTGTGATATATGTGTGTATATGAATGTATATGTATGTATATATGAGTGTATATGAGTGTATATGTGTGTATATGTGTGTATATGTGGGATATATGTCTGTATATGTGTGTATATGTGTGTATATGTGTTTATATAACATCTAAGTCACGGTCCAATAGCAGACGTTGGTGTGATCCCAGTAAAACTTTATTGTTTTTCAATATTTTTTTCATTTTTACACATTTTTTGTGGAGCTTTTTAAAAACTTTTTTTTTCTCGACACTTTGCCTCTCCTTAAACTCTGCCCACGTCGATCTTTTTCCTCCTCAAAGTACTGCACTATACGTTATATGTATTAACACACAGACAGACACACACACACACACACACACACACACACACACACACACACACACACACACACACAGGTAACAGAGAGGCCACCACTGTGATCTGTCTTCACATCCCTCTGCGATGTCAGATATGATTAAACATGAAGATGGCCACAATCAACTGTGTGTGTGTGTGTGTGTGTGTGTGTGTGTGTGTGTGTGTGTGTGTTGTATCAGTGTGTTCAGTTGGAGCTTCAAACTGAGTCACTTCCCCTGCAGATAACCTTGGTGCTTGTCTGAATGCAACACACACACACACACACACACACACACACACACACACACACACACACACACACACACACACACACACACACAGTCTCTCTACGCAGGAGTTTATTAGATGAAATATTGTAGTGAGTTTTTTTAATACTCGCTGACAAAGTCTGCTTCGGTGAAACTCAGGCACCTACTGGCAGTTTATGACACACACACACACACACACACACACACACACACACACACACACACACACACACACACACACACACACACACACACACACACACACACACAGACTGACAGGAGTAGCACACTCAGAGTCAGTCAGTATAAATGTCAGTTCAACAGAGGTTGGACGAAGGACTCATCTTACACTAAAGTAAAGGTTCACACAGTATGTATATATATATATATATATATATATATATATATATATATATATACATACATACATACACACACACACATATACTTACATACTTACTATACTGTATATCGACAAAATAGCAAAAAAAAAAAAGCGACAAAAGCTATATATATATATATATATATATATATATATATATATATATATATATATATATATATATATATATATATATATATGCAGAGGAGACTCTTGGTCTTCCTTTCCTGGGGGTCCTCATGTGAGCCAGTTTCGTTGCAGCGCTTGATGGTTTTGCGACTGCACTTGGGGACACATTCAATTCATTTCTTAAAGTAATGATGGCGCTCGTTTCTCTTCTCTTAGCTGATTGGTTCTTTCCATAATATGAATTCTACCAGTCGTCCAATCGGCTGTCGGCTGTGTATCAACCTGACTTCTGATGGTCTCAACTCCATTAATAAGGCAAGAAATTCCACTAATGAACCCTGGCAAGGCCCACCTGGGGGGGGGGGGACCATTTCAGGGACTACCTCATGAAGCTCATTGAGAGAACACCAAGGGTTTGCAGCACTATCAAAAAAGCAAAGGGGGTACTTTAAAGAAACTAGAATATAAGACATGTTTTCACACTTTACTGTTAAGTACATAATTCCTCATGTGTTCATTTTGATGCCTGTACTATATATATATATATATATATATATATATATATATATATATATATATATATATATATATATATATATTCAGACTAACTCAGATGTTCTTTTATTTGGGCCAAGTTTCTCCTCAGACTCCCAGAAGGATCTGGGCAGCATTTAAAGATATGGCGCTCTGAGTGATTCACTGTTAGCAGAAGTCTGGGGGATGTTTGCCAACATCTCCATCCCGGCCGAAGCAAAGATACAGCAACAAAATGCTCATTTTCCTCCAGCAAGTCTCGTCTTCAGAGCTTTGAAGTCAGCCGATGGATTGTCTGTCCACAAAGCTAAATTGAGCCCCGCTGAGGTTTGGTTAGGACTTGTTATGCAGAACATTCGCCGCCGCCGCTGTGTTTAGGAAGCATAAAGAAACTCTCCAGCCACTTGAGTGTTTCCTGCCGTAGTGCAGCCCGTTAAATGAGGGTTTGGTCTCCGAGGAGCGGCACGCACCCCCGTGCACCCGAGCTTATTGATTGTGTGAAATGAGGCCGGTGTGCGCCGCTGGACGCCCAACGGGCTGAGCGCTGTGTGCAGCTCTGCGGTACAGTCCGAGGCGTCTTAATGAGTGCAGGATGAAGACTTCCCAGCAGCCGCAGCTGCTCTCGGCTCTGCAGGTTAATGAGTCCATCAGGCTCACATCGCTGCAACATGAAACCTCGAGACGGTCTGCACGCACTCTGCCGGGTGAATACTACACACTAAGTACTACATCAGCATAAAGAAATCCATAAATAGAACACGTAAGTTGAGTTAATAGTTTATAGAACACATATAAGTTGAGTTAATAGCTTATAGACATTACACACACACACACACACACACACACACACACACACACACACACACACGACCCAATCATGCACTAATGGAGAGATTTCAGACTGGGGGGCTTGCTCAAGAGCACCTTGGCAGTGCCCAGGATCTGAAGTGGCATCTCTCCAGCTACCAGTACACACTCTACATACTACTCTCAACTGTTGTCTCTCTACATACTACTCTCTACTGTTGTCTCTCTACATACTACTCTCTACTGTTGTCTCTACATACTACTCTCTACTGTTGTCTCTACATACTACTCTCTATTGTTGTCTCTACATACTACTCTCTACTGTTGTCTCTACATACTACTCTCTACTGTTGTCTCTACATACTACTCTCTACTGTTGTCTCTCTACATACTACTCTCTACTGTTGTCTCTACATACTACTCTCTACTGTTGTCTCTACATACTACTCTCTACTGTTGTCTCTCTACATACTACTCTCTACTGTTGTCTCTCTACATACTACTCTCTACTGTTGTCTCTACATACTACTCTCTACTGTTGTCTCTACATACTACTCTCTACTGTTGTCTCTCTACATACTACTCTCTACTGTTGTCTCTCTACATACTACTCTCTACTGTTGTCTCTACATACTACTCTCTATTGTTGTCTCTACATACTACTCTCTACATACTACTCTCTACTGTTGTCTCTCTACATACTACTCTCTACTGTTGTCTCTACATACTACTCTCTACTGTTGTCTCTACATACTACTCTCTACTGTTGTCTCTACATACTACTCTCTACTGTTGTCTCTACATACTACTCTCTACTGTTGTCTCTACATACTACTCTCTACTGTTGTCTCTACATACTACTCTCTACTGTTGTCTCTCTACATACTACTCTCTACTGTTGTCTCTCTACATACTACTCTCTACTGTTGTCTCTCTACATACTACTCTCTACTGTTGTCTCTCTACATACTACTCTCTACTGTTGTCTCTCTACATACTACTCTCTACTGTTGTCTCTACATACTACTCTCTACTGTTGTCTCTACATACTACTCTCTACTGTTGTCTCTACATACTACTCTCTACTGTTGTCTCTACATACTACTCTCTACTG
>JABXJD010000143.1:557500-565000 GCA_013375575.1 Percina caprodes | reverse complement strand
ATCTCCCCCTTTCCCTTCCTTACCTCCTCTACTCTTATACTCGTTTCCTCTTTTTTCTCCACTCCTTTCTTTCTCTCCTTGTTCCCCTGTCTCGTCTCTTTGTTTCCTTGTCTCCTCTCCTTGTTCCCTGTCTCCTCTCCCTTTCATCTTACAGAGACCGGATTGTAAAAGCTAAAGTCAGTGAATGTGTCGAGCATCTGAGATTTCTTCAGAGATTTCTTTGGATGTGGATGGCCGACTGAATGAAAGAAGATCTGCATTAACACCACATCGAGGTCTCTGACAGAACCTTCAACAGACGAAGATTCGAATTAGAAAAGAGGAAGACAGGTTATTTATTTGGAGGATTGATGAGTCGCTCATCAGCTGTGAAGTGATTGTGTCTGATGAAGTGTTCATCTGAGAACCACAAGGACAAAACAAGATAAAAGATAAAACATTGAGGCGTAAAAAATACTGCATAAAGAATACTGTCTAAAAGATACTTCCTAAAAGATACCTCCTATAAGATCCCGCCTAAAAGATACCGCCTAAAAGATACCGCCTAAAAGATACCGCCTAAAAGACACCTCCTAAAAGATACCTCCTAAAAGATACCTCCTAAAAGATACCGCCTAAAAGATACCTCCTAAAAGATCCCGTCTAAAAGATACCTCCTAAAAGATACCTCCTAAAAGATCCCGCCTAAAAGATACCGCCTAAAAGATCCCGCCTAAAAGATACCGCCTAAAAGATACCACCTAAAAGATACCTCCTAAAAGATCCCGCCTAAAAGATACTTCCTAAAAGATACCACCTAAAAGATCCCTCCTAAAAGATACCGTCTAAAAGATCCCGCCTAAAAGATCCCTCCTAAAAGATCCCTCCTAAAAGATACCGCCTAAAAGATACTTCCTAAAAGATACCGCCTAAAAGATACCTCCTAAAAGATACCGCCTAAAAGATCCCGCCTAAAAGATCCCTCCTAAAAGATACCTCCTAAAAGATACCGCCTAAAAGATACCGCCTAAAAGATACCGCCTAAAAGATCCCGCCTAAAAGATCCCGCCTAAAAGATCCCGCCTAAAAGAAACCTCCTAAAAGATACCGCCTAAAAGATACCGCCTAAAAGATCCCGCCTAAAAGATCCCTCCTAAAAGATACCTCCTAAAAGATACCGCCTAAAAGATACCGCCTAAAAGATCCCGCCTAAAAGATCCCTCCTAAAAGATACCACCTAAAAGATCCCTCCTAAAAGATCCCACCTAAAAGATCCCTCCTAAAAGATACCGCCTAAAAGATCCCGCCTAAAAGATACCTCCTAAAAGATCCCGCCTAAAAGATCCCGCCTAAAAGATCCCGCCTAAAAGATCCCGCCTAAAAGATCCCGCCTAAAAGATACCGCCTAAAAGATCCTGCCTAAAAGATCCCTCCTAAAAGATCCCTCCTAAAAGATACCGCCTAAAAGATCCCGCCTAAAAGATCCCGCCTAAAAGATCCCTCCTAAAAGATCCCTCCTAAAAGATCCCTCCTAAAAGATACCATCTAAAAGATCCCACCTAAAAGATCCCTCCTAAAAGATACCGCCTAAAAGATCCCGCCTAAAAGATCCCGCCTAAAAGATACCGCCTAAAAGATCCCGCCTAAAAGATACCGCCTAAAAGATATCTCCTAAAAGATACCTCCTTAAAGATACCTCCTAAAAGATCCTGCCTAAAAGATCCCGCCTAAAAGATCCCGCCTAAAAGATACTTCCTAAAAGATACCGCCTAAAAGATACCGCCTAAAAGATACCTCCTAAAAGATACCGCCTAAAAGATACCTCCTAAAAGATACCGCCTAAAAGATCCCGCCTAAAAGATCCCTCCTAAAAGATCCCTCCTAAAAGATACCGCCTAAAAGATACCGCCTAAAAGATCCCGCCTAAAAGATCCCTCCTAAAAGATACCTCCTAAAAGATACCGCCTAAAAGATCCTGCCTAAAAGATCCCTCCTAAAAGATACCTCCTAAAAGATACCACCTAAAAGATCCCTCCAAAAAGATACCATCTAAAAGATCCCACCTAAAAGATCCCTCCTAAAAGATACCTCCTAAAAGATACCTCCTAAAAGATCCCGCCTAAAAGATCCCGCCTAAAAGATACCTCCTAAAAGATACCGCCTAAAAGATCCCGCCTAAAAGATCCCGCCTAAAAGATCCCGCCTAAAAGATACCTCCTAAAAGATACCTCCTAAAAGATACCGCCTAAAAGATACCGCCTAAAAGATACCGCCTAAAAGACACCTCCTAAAAGATACCTCCTAAAAGATACCTCCTAAAAGATCCCGCCTAAAAGATACCTCCTAAAAGATACCGCCTAAAAGATACCATCTAAAAGATCCCACCTAAAAGATCCCTCCTAAAAGATACCGCCTAAAAGATCCCGCCTAAAAGATCCCGCCTAAAAGATACCGCCTAAAAGATCCCGCCTAAAAGATACCGCCTAAAAGATATCTCCTAAAAGATACCTCCTAAAAGATACCTCCTAAAAGATCCTGCCTAAAAGATCCCGCCTAAAAGATCCCGCCTAAAAGATACTTCCTAAAAGATACCGCCTAAAAGATACCGCCTAAAAGATACCTCCTAAAAGATACCGCCTAAAAGATACCTCCTAAAAGATACCGCCTAAAAGATCCCGCCTAAAAGATCCCTCCTAAAAGATCCCTCCTAAAAGATACCGCCTAAAAGATACCGCCTAAAAGATCCCGCCTAAAAGATCCCTCCTAAAAGATACCTCCTAAAAGATACCGCCTAAAAGATCCTGCCTAAAAGATCCCTCCTAAAAGATACCTCCTAAAAGATCCCGCCTAAAAGATCCCTCCAAAAAGATACCGCCTAAAAGATCCTGCCTAAAAGATCCCTCCTAAAAGATACCTCCTAAAAGATCCCGCCTAAAAGATCCCTCCAAAAAGATACCGCCTAAAAGATACTTCCTAAAAGATACCGCCTAAAAGATACCTCCTAAAAGATACCTCCTAAAAGATCCCGCCTAAAAGATCCCGCCTAAAAGATCCCGCCTAAAAGATCCCGCCTAAAAGATACCTCCTAAAAGATACCTCCTAAAAGATACCGCCTAAAAGATACCGCCTAAAAGATACCGCCTAAAAGACACCTCCTAAAAGATACCTCCTAAAAGATACCACCTAAAAGATACCTCCTAAAAGATCCCGCCTTAAAGATACTTCCTAAAAGATACCACCTAAAAGATCCCTCCTAAAAGATACCGTCTAAAAGATCCCGCCTAAAAGATCCCTCCTAAAAGATCCCTCCAAAAAGATACCGCCTAAAAGATACTTCCTAAAAGATACCGCCTAAAAGATACCTCCTAAAAGATACCGCCTAAAAGATCCCGCCTAAAAGATCCCTACTAAAAGATACCGCCTAAAAGATACTGCCTAAAAGATCCCGCCTAAAAGATCCCGCCTAAAAGATCCCTCCTAAAAGATACCTCCTAAAAGATACCGCCTAAAAGATACCGCCTAAAAGATACCTCCTAAAAGATACCGCCTAAAAGATCCCGCCTAAAAGATCCCTCCTAAAAGATACCTCCTAAAAGATACCGCCTAAAAGATCCTGCCTAAAAGATCCCTCCTAAAAGATACCTCCTAAAAGATACCACCTAAAAGATCCCTCCTAAAAGATACCATCTAAAAGATCCCACCTAAAAGATCCCTCCTAAAAGATACCTCCTAAAAGATACCTCCTAAAAGATACCACCTAAAAGATACCTCCTAAAAGATCCCGCCTTAAAGATACTTCCTAAAAGATACCACCTAAAAGATCCCTCCTAAAAGATACCGTCTAAAAGATCCCGCCTAAAAGATCCCTCCTAAAAGATCCCTCCTAAAAGATACCGCCTAAAAGATACTTCCTAAAAGATACCGCCTAAAAGATACCTCCTAAAAGATACCGCCTAAAAGATCCCGCCTAAAAGATCCCTCCTAAAAGATACCGCCTAAAAGATACTGCCTAAAAGATCCCGCCTAAAAGATCCCGCCTAAAAGATCCCTCCTAAAAGATACCTCCTAAAAGATACCGCCTAAAAGATCCCTCCTAAAAGATACCTCCTAAAAGATACCTCCTAAAAGATCCCGCCTTAAAGATACTTCCTAAAAGATACCACCTAAAAGATCCCTCCTAAAAGATACCGTCTAAAAGAAACCGCCTAAAAGATCCCTCCTAAAAGATCCCTCCTAAAAGATACCGCCTAAAAGATACTTCCTAAAAGATACCGCCTAAAAGATACCTCCTAAAAGATACCGCCTAAAAGATCCCGCCTAAAAGATCCCTCCTAAAAGATACCTCCTAAAAGATACCGCCTAAAAGATACCGCCTAAAAGATACCGCCTAAAAGATCCCGCCTAAAAGATCCCTCCTAAAAGATACCTCCTAAAAGATACCGCCTAAAAGATACCGCCTAAAAGATCCCGCCTAAAAGATCCCTCCTAAAAGATACCACCTAAAAGATCCCTCCTAAAAGATCCCACCTAAAAGATCCCTCCTAAAAGATACCGCCTAAAAGATCCCGCCTAAAAGATACCTCCTAAAAGATCCCGCCTAAAAGATCCCGCCTAAAAGATCCCGCCTAAAAGATACCTCCTAAAAGATACCTCCTAAAAGATACCGCCTAAAAGATCCCGCCTAAAAGATCCCTCCTAAAAGATCCCTCCTAAAAGATACCGCCTAAAAGATCCCTCCTAAAAGATCCCTCCTAAAAGATACCACCTAAAAGATCCCTCCTAAAAGATACCATCTAAAAGATCCCACCTAAAAGATCCCTCCTAAGAGATACCGCCTAAAAGATACCGCCTAAAAGATACCTCCTAAAAGATCCCGCCTAAAAGATACCGCCTAAAAGATCCCGCCTAAAAGATCCCGCCTAAAAGATACCTCCTAAAAGATACCTCCTAAAAGATACCTCCTAAAAGATCCTGCCTAAAAGATCCCGCCTAAAAGATCCCGCCTAAAAGATACTTCCTAAAAGATACCGCCTAAAAGATACCGCCTAAAAGATACCTCCTAAAAGATACCGCCTAAAAGATCCCACCTAAAAGATCCCTCCTAAAAGATCCCTCCTAAAAGATACCGCCTAAAAGATACCGCCTAAAAGATCCCGCCTAAAAGATCCCTCCTAAAAGATACCTCCTAAAAGATACCGCCTAAAAGATCCTGCCTAAAAGATCCCTCCTAAAAGATACCTCCTAAAAGATACCACCTAAAAGATCCCTCCTAAAAGATACCATCTAAAAGATCCCACCTAAAAGATCCCTCCTAAAAGATACCTCCTAAAAGATACCTCCTAAAAGATCCCGCCTAAAAGATCCCGCCTAAAAGATACCTCCTAAAAGATCCCGCCTAAAAGATCCCGCCTAAAAGATACCTCCTAAAAGATACCGCCTAAAAGATACCGCCTAAAAGATACCGCCTAAAAGACACCTCCTAAAAGATACCTCCTAAAAGATAACGCCTAAAAGATACCGCCTAAAAGATCCCGCCTAAAAGATACCTCCTAAAAGATACCGCCTAAAAGATACCTCCTAAAAGATCCTGTCTAAAAGATACCTCCTAAAAGATACCTCCTAAAAGATACCGCCTAAAAGATACCGCCTAAAAGATCCCGCCTAAAAGATACCGCCTAAAAGATACCGCCTAAAAGATACCACCTAAAAGATACCTCCTAAAAGATCCCGCCTTAAAGATACTTCCTAAAAGATACCACCTAAAAGATCCCTCCTAAAAGATACCGTCTAAAAGATCCCTCCTAAAAGATCCCTCCTAAAAGATACCTCCAAAAAGATACCGCCTAAAAGATACCGCCTAAAAGATCCCGCCTAAAAGATCCCTCCTAAAAGATACCTCCTAAAAGATACCGCCTAAAAGATCCTGCCTAAAAGATCCCTCCTAAAAGATACCTCCTAAAAGATACCACCTAAAAGATCCCTCCTAAAAGATACCATCTAAAAGATCCCACCTAAAAGATCCCTCCTAAAAGATACCTCCTAAAAGATACCTCCTAAAAGATCCCGCCTAAAAGATCCGCCTAAAGATACCTCCTAAAAGATCCGCCTAAAAGATCCCGCCTAAAAGATACCTCCTAAAAGATACCGCCTAAAAGATACCGCCTAAAAGTTACCGCCTAAAAGACACCTCCTAAAAGATACCTCCTAAAAGATAACGCCTAAAAGATACCGCCTAAAAGATCCCGCCTAAAGATACCTCCTAAAAGATACCGCCTAAAAGATACCTCCTAAAAGATCCTGTCTAAAAGATACCTCCTAAAAGATACCTCCTAAAAGATACCGCCTAAAAGATACCGCCTAAAAGATCCCGCCTAAAAGATACCGCCTAAAAGATACCGCCTAAAAGATACCACCTAAAAGATACCTCCTAAAAGATCCCGCCTTAAAGATACTTCCTAAAAGATACCACCTAAAAGATCCCTCCTAAAAGATACCGTCTAAAAGATCCCGCCTAAAAGATCCCTCCTAAAAGATCCCTCCTAAAAGATACCGCCTAAAAGATACTTCCTAAAAGATACCGCCTAAAAGATACCTCCTAAAAGATACCGCCTAAAAGATCCCGCCTAAAAGATCCCTCCTAAAAGATACCGCCTATAAGATCCCGCCTAAAAGATCCCGCCTAAAAGATCCCTCCTAAAAGATACCTCCTAAAAGATACCGCCTAAAAGATACCGCCTAAAAGATCCCGCCTAAAAGATCCCGCCTAAAAGATCCCTCCTAAAAGATACCTCCTAAAAGATACCGCCTAAAAGATCCCGCCTAAAAGATCCCTCCTAAAAGATACCGCCTAAAAGATACCGCCTAAAAGATCCCGCCTAAAAGATCCCTCCTAAAAGATACCACCTAAAAGATCCCTCCTAAAAGATACCATCTAAAAGATCCCACCTAAAAGATCCCTCCTAAAAGATACCGCCTAAAAGATCCCGCCTAAAAGATACCTCCTAAAAGATACCGCCTAAAAGATCCCGCCTAAAAGATCCCGCCTAAAAGATCCCTCCTAAAAGATCCCTCCTAAAAGATACCTCCTAAAAGATACCTCCTAAAAGATCCCGCCTAAAAGATCCCGCCTAAAAGATCCCGCCTAAAAGATCCCTCCTAAAAGATCCCTCCTAAAAGATACCTCTTAAAAGATACCGCCTAAAAGATCCCGCCTAAAAGATCCCGCCTAAAAGATCCCGCCTAAAATATACTGCCAATTTCTTTTTTTAATTAAGGCATTAAAATCAACCTTAAATGTTCTCTCGTGCTGTTACACTCAAGTCTGCAAAACAGTTCAAAACTTCTTCTGGGGCTCACACACACACACACACACACACACACACACACACACACACACACACACACACACACACACACACACACACACAATCTCCATATTCACAAACACTCCGTCACGCTGAGCCTTTCCCTCCAATCGATTCGGGACACTCGTGTCTGAAACATACTTTAATGTTCCACCGC
>JABXJD010000143.1:545000-550000 GCA_013375575.1 Percina caprodes | reverse complement strand
GATTAAAAAAGAGGAACTGGATCTGTGAATTCTCACAGAATCACAACTGAATTCATATCTCGCTGCTCAGTCAGACTCTCATTAACCTGGAGTCCCCGTCTTTGTCTCTGTCATCATATTATGGGATGTTTCAGGCCTGTTGGCAGACATCCATTTAACATGTAGACAACGGCATATAAAGAATAAAGAATAAAGAATAAAGAATAAAGAGCCTGTTTCTCCATGTCTGCTGTAGTGTCTCAGCGTCTCTCTAGTAACGCGGGTCCAGGTATCTTTGTCATTCTCACGGCTACTTTTATACTTTAAGTACATTTCCAAGCTTGTACTTTGTTACTTTTACTTGAGTAAAGAAGTTAAATCAGTACTTCTACTTTTACCAGAGTATTTTTTAACACAAGTATCTGTACTTCTACTTAAGTACGGGGTGAGTACTTTTGCATCTCTGTCCGTATACTGTATAGATGAGATTATACTTCATTCATCCCACAGCGGGGACATTCCTTTATTACAGCGCCATTTTCTACAATAACAGCAAAACACACACACACACACACACACACGTAAACACACAACAAACAGGCAAACAACAGCCAATGAGCAGAAGGTAGGCTGAATGTAAAATGATGACTGTCTAAATAAAAAGAAAACAAAAAATATGTTTGCTAAGAGTCATTAATTACGTTGATTTCATTAATAACTTGACTCGTGTATTCTTAACAAGTTCAAGAACGATGCTCGTGCGTTCGTATCCACATTATATAATAATATAGTTATTGGTGAATCCAAAGTCCTGAGTATTAAATATTGCACAGTAATGAAATTAAATGGTTAAATAAGAAATAGTAAATAAATATTGCACTGTAATTAATAAAATGTAAAAAGTCAAAAATGTTTTAAAAAACCCACAAAAAAGTTGTTATAAATATCGGGGAAAGGTCTGTAAAAAGGTTGAAATAACCTCCAAATGCATGGAAATGCATAATAATAAAGTATGAAGTCAATCATAACGTTCCTCACATTTCCTTTAGAGAGAGAGAGTGTGTGTGTGTGTGTGTGTGTGTGTGTGTGTGTGTGTGTTTGTGTGTGTAACTGTGGCATTGACACATGAGCTCAGCAGCAGCTTGTCTTCTCTTTCCCTCGAACAGGAACTGGACGGAGGATCAGGACTTTGTCCCCCTTCATCCTGCAGGTACACACTCAGCAGAGACTCGCCCAGATGTCCCGCTGCGTTCAGGGGCAGTGGGACATCAGAGAAACATCTCCCAGCTCCAAACAACTTGTCACACATCACCGGGACTGTGGCCATAACAACTACATCTTATTCCCTGTTACATAATGTTCTTAATCAGTCAGTTTATAGGTTATTATGTTAATATTTTATAGTTATAATTAATATTTAATCATGATTTACTGCACTGTTACAGCCAGTCTACCAGAGTGTCACCTCATCAGGTCACTCTGGGAGGGAGTTATATTCTTATTCTTATGTATGTTTGATATATGTGTGTACGTGTGTATATGTGTGTATATGTGTGATGTGTGTATATGTGTCTATATATGTGATATGTGTGTGTATATGTGTGTATGTGTGTGTGTGTGTATGTGTGTGTGTGTAATCTTCGCACCACATGTGATCACGCCAGACACGCTGCTGATTTACGTTCCAACGCTGACCTAAATTTCTTTGCAGTCATTTGCCACCCGTGAGCAAGAAGCAGCCCCTCCCCCCCCACGCACACACACACACACACACACACACACACACACACACACACACACACACACACACACACACACACCCCGGCAGTTACAGAGCGGAGATCATCGCGTCCCGCCGAGCATCAGCTAATTCACTCTTACTCTGTAAATAATACTCCAGGAGAGACACACACACACACGCACACACACACACACACACACACACACAAGATGCAAGGTCCATGATTACTTTGTGGTCCGGGGGGTTTAGTCTGGGACATAAAGGCAGCCTCACAAAGAAACGCCCAACTATAACAGACAGCAGGAAACACAAAGTGTCCTGATCGTCAGTGTTAACACAAAAGTAACACAATTACAGTAATGCTGTAGTACTAATTACACTTCTGTAATATTATACTCGTTACAACGAATTTTAACGCAACATTTAGTGTTTCGTGTTTTTAAGAATAGAATAAGTAAATACCACTGCATTTTATCAGCCGTGGAGAGTAACTATGGTAACAATGCCTGTAGAGTAACTATGGTAATAACGTCGCCTGTAGAGTAACTATGGTCATAACGTCGCCTGTAGAGTAACTATGGTCATAACGTCGCCTGTAGAGTAACTATGGTAACAATGCCTGTAGAGTAACTATGGTAATAACGTCGCCTGTAGAGTAACTATGGTAACTACGCCTAGAGAGTAACTATGGTCATAACGTCGCCTGTAGAGTAACTATGGTAACTACGCCTAGAGAGTAACTACGGTAATAACGTCGCCTGTAGAGTAACTATGGTAACTACGCCTAGAGAGTAACTATGGTCATAACGTCGCCTGTAGAGTAACTATGGTAACTACGCCTAGAGAGTAACTACGGTAATAACGTCGCCTGTAGAGTAACTATGGTAACTACGCCTAGAGAGTAACTATGGTCATAACGTCGCCTGTAGAGTAACTATGGTAACTACGCCTAGAGAGTAACTATGGTCATAACGTCGCCTGTTGAGTAACTATGGTAACTACGCCTAGAGAGTAACTATGGTAATAACGTCGCCTGTAGAGTAACTATGGTAACTACGCCTAGAGAGTAACTATGGTCATAACGTCGCCTGTAGAGTAACTATGGTAACTACGCCTAGAGAGTAACTATGGTAATAACGTCGCCTGTAGAGTAACTATGGTAACTACGCCTAGAGAGTAACTATGGTAATAACGTCGCCTGTAGTGGAACGGCTTCGAATAACGACCAAAAACGCTTTTACTGGTCAATACGTTCCGGTTGTACGGACCAAACTGAGCAGACGGACACGTCTCACGGTCATCTCCGGAAGCTAAGAGGACACAACACACAACTTCTGTGTAGGCTGCTTCAAAATAAAAGCACTTCCTGTGACGGTCTGCAGTACAACTAAATTCCTGTTAAATAAGGTTGTGTACCTTTTCACATATTGGCTGTAAATAGAGTACTGTAAATATTGTAATTAGTGAGTTTTAATCACAATAATTGACCATTTCCTTTAGACTGTAAACATGAATTTCTAATTCAAGCGCTTTAAAGTGACATTTTACAACAATGCCGACTTCAATACAACTGTAAGGGACTTTTAATTGAGCGTTTTCATTCTCCTACTTGCCTACTGTATGTCTTACTTGTCTTTTTTTTAAAGCTTTAGTTACTTTGCATGTTCATATTAATTAAAGAAAATCTTCTAAATAATCTATAAAGTAGATGAAGAGCAGACTTCATGGATCTGGTGGTGAAATTCACAACCTCGCTGCCAAGTCACACTCCCGCTGTTATTTTGGTGAAAGTGACTCAAAAGTAGATTGTTTTTATGCGTAGTGTGTGTGTGTGTGTGTGTGTGTGTGTGTGTGTGTGTGTGTGTGTGTGTGTGTGTGTGTGTGTGTGTGTGTGTGTAAGCATCAGAGACACAAAATAACCCCCCCAAATCCCAGAAAAAGGGGATTTTTTCAACTGGACAACTACTTTCAGACCAATCTATCCGTGTGTGACCTCCCTTTTGTTGGCGGCCTCGGGCCTGACGGTAACACTCAGACACCAAGAGAAGGGAAAAGATGTCTAGAGGAGGGATTTCTCATCAGCAACCTCAATAAATACCTGGATACAGACTGTCTGTGTCTATTCTGGGCAGGCGGGGTAATATCCGCAGGTTGGTGCCGAGGGAATAGATGAAAGGAATACTACAAGAAAGAAGGCCGAGGAAAAGGACGGCTCCGTGTCTGCTGGTCCCGGCAGCAGATCGACTCGGAGGAGAAGCTCCTGCCTTCCTTCCTGGAGACACTCATCTGCATTTCATGACGTGCGTTCAGTCACACACACACACACACACACACACACACACCACACACACACACACACACTTTATTCCTAATAGTCACGTTGACACTGCTGGTTATGTATTGCCATTTTATTTGTTTTATTTCTGCATTCTGAGGAGCAGTGGGCAGCTATCTACACACCACACGCTGGGATTCAGTGTCTCTGACACGTGGCCGAAGGAGCCGGGGATCGAACCGCCAACCTTCTTGGTATGGGGCAACCACCACGCCTCTAAGTGACAAACAGCCCCCCAAACAGGAAGTAGTTTGACTTTTCATGCAGAGAAGTAGTAGAGGTGGAGAGAGGTGTGGTAACGAGCGAGCGATTAAGCCGAGCCGAGCTTTTTTAAGTTATCCTGGATCTCTTTCTTCTACCCGAGTGCAACAGCCCCGGGGGCATCACAGTGACTTTGAGCTGCATCTCCGTCACGGAGCGGTGACATCACTCACTCTGGAGGGGACTCATCGAAATGTGCTGCTCAGCCGCGCCGTTAATGACGCTCGCCGTTTCCCCTGAAGGTTAATTATCAGAGACATGCTCCTGAGTGAGTGTGTGTGTGTGTGTGTGTGTGTGCGTCGATAATAAACAAGGCAGATGTTTATGTATTAGGCAATAACATGGAGTCTATCTGCAGGAATCGACACACTCTGCTTCCTGAGACTACACACACACACACACACACACACACACACACACACAAAAACACACACACATAAATACATACGAACACACACACACACACACACACATACCTAAATTCACACACACACACACACACACACACACAAAAACACACACACATAAATACATACGAACACACACACACACACACACACACACACACACACACACATAAATTCATACACACACACACACACAAACACACACACACACACACACAAAAACACACACACATAGATACATACGAACACACACACACACACACATATAAATTCACAC
>JABXJD010000143.1:522500-537500 GCA_013375575.1 Percina caprodes | reverse complement strand
ATATGTTAATTTATATTTCAATAAATGCCTAAAAGGCCCAAAAATTAAAATTTAAAAAAATAATAAAAAATTAAAATCAAAATTTAAAAATTAAAAAAAATAAAAACAAACATAAAAATTAATACAAAATAAATTAAAAAAGATGTATCTAATCATAATGTGTAAAACTATTAGAAGTGTCTCACAAATAAGGAGTCGTTTTGAAGGTAACTGTAAAAAACGTCCAAAAAGCGTCCATATGTCACAAAATAAGACAAAAATCAACAAGAACGTTGGAAAAAGAAAGAGAGAAAACGAAACAGCAGAAGAAGAAAGTGGGCCAAACAAATTACAAAAAGTCGGAAAAAAGCGCCAAACGTGCAGAAACCGCTGCCGTGAACCCACAAACCGAGTCCGTTTGAGGCGGTCTCAGATAAAAACCTCGTTCTTGAGCAGCAGAAAGATAAAGCTCCCGTCTGTGACATCATTACGTTTCACGCTAGCTGTGATGTCATCACGTCACGTGACCTCCGGTCCCAAAACGAGCTGAGAACCAGAACGCTGGCACACCATCTCATTTCTTACAAAGATGATTTTTTGGACATCTAAGCCTTTACAGAGAGAGGACAGACAGAGAGAGGACAGACAGAGAGAGGACAGACAGAGAGAGGACAGACAGAGGACAGAGAGAGGACAGACAGAGAGAGGACAGACAGAGAGAGACAGACAGAGAGAGACAGACAGAGAGAGGACAGACAGAGAGAGGACAGAGAGAGGACAGAGAGAGGACAGACAGAGAGAGAGAGACAGAGAGAGACAGACAGAGACAGACAGAGAGAGACAGACAGAGAGAGGACAGACAGAGGACAGAGAGAGACAGACAGAGAGAGGACAGACAGAGAGAGACAGACAGAGGACAGAGAGAGACAGACAGAGAGAGGACAGACAGAGAGAGGACAGACAGAGAGAGACAGACAGAGAGAGACAGACAGAGAGAGGACAGACAGAGAGAGGACAGACAGAGAGAGGACAGAGAGAGGACAGACAGAGAGAGGACAGACAGAGAGAGAGAGACAGAGAGAGACAGACAGAGACAGACAGAGAGAGACAGACAGAGAGAGGACAGACAGAGGACAGAGAGAGACAGACAGAGAGAGGACAGACAGAGGACAGAGAGAGACAGACAGAGAGAGGACAGAGGAGACTGAGCGCGCCCAGAGCTGCTTCACCTGCATCACCTCCAACAGGTAAGACCCACTGTGTGTGTGTGTGTGTGTGTGTGTGTGTGTGTGTGTGTGTGTGTGTGTGTGTGTGTATTCTGATGATGGTGTGTGTGTGTGTATTCTGATGGTGTGTGTCTCTTCCTGTCTCCACAGTCTAATATAAAGTCAGCTTCTTCATCTCTCTGAAGATGGCCCAGTACCAACTGGACCAACTGGACCAACTGGACCAACTGGACCAACTGGACCAACAGTCAGTGAGACATGAAAGGGGAGACAGAAAGGCGGGGGGGAATGAAATGCAGAAAAGGGCCCCAGGTCGGAGTCAAACCCCCGGCCGCTGCGTCGAGGAGTAACCTCTATATGTGCGCCTGCTGTACCAGCTGAGCTAACCCGCCATTGGAGCACCATTTCTATTGCAGAAGAGACTCTTCTACACTCTGCTCCATAGAAATAAAATGGATAGAAAAGACATTTCCATTCAAACCAACATGGCAGAACGGTCAGAGAAGCAGCCATTTTTATGTGTACCATTGCCATGGTAACGTGCGCTGACCCACAGCTGCTGGGTGCGGAGGATCCGTCTATACATGTCTGGAGTTTATACTTGACGTCATCGGGGCTAATTACTTCAGATTAATGACGCCGACAAAGGCTTAAAAACTCAATTTATAGCTCCTGATGAGCTTTTCTCATTTTATTTTCTAATATTTGCAGATTATTTCTGTGACTGTCATTTAATTTTCTAATGAGGCATAAAGTCTTACACTTTCCTTCTATTTTTAGAGTTTTTTAAAGTCTCGACATGCGGTTATCTTTGACGAGTGATCTGGTGCGGGCTGCGATGTAACCCTACAGGACAGACTCAGATTATTCTAAGTGTCTGACAACATTATGGGATGGATCCCTACAGAGATAGACCTTTTAGTTAAAAAGTAAGATCCTTTTAGATTAAGCCCCAAAAATCCATAGTGTGTATAGAGCAGCATATCTCCACCAGACTCCATGTAAATAATCACTACTTTTAGCGTGTATAGAGCAGCATATCTCCACCAGACTCCATGTAAATAATCACTACTTTTAGCGTGTATAGAGCAGCATATCTCCACCAGACTCCATGTAAATAATCACTACTTTTAGCGTGTATAGAGCAGCATATCTCCACCAGACTCCATGTTAATAATCACTACTTTTAGTGTGTATAGAGCAGCATATCTCCACCAGACTCCATGTAAATAATCACTACTTTTAGCGTGTATAGAGCAGCATATCTCCACCAGACTCCATGTAAATAATCACTACTTTTAGCGTGTATAGAGCAGCATATCTCCACCAGACTCCATGTAAATAATCACTACTTTTAGCGTGTATAGAGCAGCATATCTCCACCAGACTCCATGTAAATAATCACTACTTTTAGCGTGTATGGAGCAGCATATCTCCACCAGACTCCATGTAAATAATCACTACTTTTAGCGTGTATAGAGCAGCATATCTCCACCAGACTCCATGTAAATAATCACTACTTTTAGCGTGTATAGAGCAGCATATCTCCACCAGACTCCATGTAAATAATCACTACTTTTAGCGTGTATAGAGCAGCATATCTCCACCAGACTCCATGTAAATAATCACTACTTTTAGTGTGTATAGAGCAGCATATCTCCACCAGACTCCATGTAAATAATCACTACTTTTAGCGTGTATAGAGCAGCATATCTCCACCAGACTCCATGTAAATAATCACTACTTTTAGTGTGTATAGAGCAGCATATCTCCACCAGACTCCATGTAAATAATCACTACTTTTAGCGTGTACAGAGCAGCATATCTCCACCAGACTCCATGTAAATAATGGATGGAAACTGAAGGTGAACAACTGCCAAAGATTGTTGTCCCAATCAGTCATTTAGACACAAAAATATGGGAACAAAATTAAAAACAGAGTTACCTTTAACAAGCTGCAGATTTATGACCTTCTTTCACTGGTTTCCCTACTGTTGATTTTCTCTCTTTATCTTTGTTTTGTGTAAAGCACATTGTCACGCTGGTAGGCAGCTCTTTATACATGAAGTGAATTATTATTAAAAGTATAAGTGCCATGAAGTTAACCTGCTTTCTAATTTTGGCCCAACTTTGTCCTTGTTGGATTTTTAATCTCTCTTCTAAAGCCAAAGTCTGTTGGAGCTGTTTGTCTGGAACAGATCCCTAACCTTGGACGCAGAGAGAAAACTTGAATTATTTCAGTCTCACCTGTTCTTCCTCTCGGGATTATCTTATACATTTTAAGCTGAAAAGCCAACAAATCCTCTTCTGCCTTGTTAAATATTCATGGCTGAATGCGGGACAGAAGAGAAAGAAAGAGAAGGAGAAAAAGCTCTTTTGTCGTCGTCACGTGAAAGGCAAATAAAAGCTGGAAATTAACACTGCATGGGCACAATTTCTCACACACACACACACACACACACACACACACACACACACACACACATATATATATATATATAAAAAAATAATCTGTACTGTAATTAAGCATGCAGAAGAAGAAGCTTCCTCTGAGAAATAAAGATCAGTTCTAAGCTTCCTGGTAATCAAGCTGATGGAGATATAGAGCACGGCCGCTTAAAGGTCCCATGACATATACTATAGACCTTAGTGGTCCCTAATACTGTATCTGAAGTCTCTTTATATAGACCTTAGTGGTCCCTAATACTGTATCTGAAGTCTCTTTATATAGACCTTAGTGGTCCCTAATACTGTATCTGAAGTCTCTTTATATAGACCTTAGTGGTCCCTAATACTGTATCTGAAGTCTCTTTATATAGACCTTAGTGGTCCCTAATACTGTATCTGAAGTCTCTTTATATAGACCTTAGTGGTCCCTAATACTGTATCTGATGTCTCTTTATATAGACCTTAGTGGTCCCTAATACTGTATCTGAAGTCTCTTTAAATAGACCTTAGTGGTCCCTAATACTGTATCTGATGTCTCTTTATATAGACCTTAGTGGTCCCTAATACTGTATCTGAAGTCTCTTTATATAGACCTTAGTGGTCCCTAATACTGTATCTGAAGTCTCTTTATATAGACCTTAGTGGTCCCTAATACTGTATCTGAAGTCTCTTTATATAGACCTTAGTGGTCCCTAATACTGTATCTGAAGTCTCTTTATATAGACCTTCGTGGTCCCCTAATACTGTATCTGAAGTCTCTTTTATATAGACCTTAGTGGTCCCTAATACTGTATCTGAAGTCTCTTTATATAGACCTTAGTGGTCCCCTAATACTGTATCTGAAGTCTCTTTTATATAGACCTTAGTGGTCCCTAATACTATATCTGAAGTCTCTTTATATAGACCTTAGTGGTCCCTAATACTGTATCTGAAGTCTCTTTATATAGACCTTAGTGGTCCCTAATACTGTATCTGAAGTCTCTTTATATAGACCTTAGTGGTCCCTAATACTGTATCTGAAGTCTCTTTATATAGACCTTAGTGGTCCCCTAATACTGTATCTGAAGTCTCTTTATATAGACCTTAGTGGTCCCCTAATACTGTATCTGAAGTCTCTTTATATAGACCTTAGTGGTCCCCTAATACTGTATCTGAAGTCTCTTTATATAGACCTTAGTGGTCCCCTAATACTGTATCTGAAGTCTCTTTATATAGACCTTAGTGGTCCCCTAATACTGTATCTGAAGTCTCTTTATATAGACCTTAGTGGTCCCTAATACTGTATCTGAAGTCTCTTTTATATAGACCTTAGTGGTCCCTAATACTGTATCTGAAGTCTCTTTATATAGACCTTAGTGGTCCCTAATACTGTATCTGAAGTCTCTTTATATAGACCTTAGTGGTCCCTAATACTGTATCTGAAGTCTCTTTATATAGACCTTAGTGGTCCCTAATACTGTATCTGAAGTCTCTTTATATAGACCTTAGTGGTCCCTAATACTGTATCTGAAGTCTCTTTATATAGACCTTAGTGGTCCCTAATACTGTATCTGAAGTCTCTTTATATAGACCTTAGTGGTCCCTAATACTGTATCTGAAGTCTCTTTATATAGACCTTAGTGGTCCCTAATACTGTATCTGAAGTCTCTTTATATAGACCTTAGTGGTCCCCTAATACTGTATCTGAAGTCTCTTTATATAGACCTTAGTGGTCCCTAATACTGTATCTGAAGTCTCTTTATATAGACCTTAGTGGTCCCTAATACTGTATCTGAAGTCTCTTTATATAGACCTTAGTGGTCCCTAATACTGTATGTGTATGTGTGTGTATGTGTGTGTGTGTGTGTGTGTGTGTGTGTGTGTGTGTGTGTGTGTGTGTGTGTGTGTGTGTGTGTGTGTGTGTGTGCGCGCGCTCGGCACTACAGAGGCATCCTTAGTGAAATGTAGACCAGGAACAGAGACTGTTAATGAGACCCAGTAACGTGGGACCAACAGTCTCAACCCGTCCCAGAGACCTTTCCTGTCACACAGCAGACCCCAACGGGGGCAGCACTGTTTCCATATCTGAACGTTTTAGGGACATTTTTAAAAAATTCAGATTTTTTTGGAAAATATTTATTTTTTTCCAAAAATCATCTAAAATCATCCGTCTACTGCAAAGGAAAACGGGGGCCGCCGTGTTTCCAGATGTAAATGTTTTAGGGGAACTTTTTCTAAAATTCAGCTTTTTATATAAAATATTTTGACTTTTTTTTTCTAAATATTTTGACTTTTTTTTAATACTTAGGGGATCTTTTTAGGGGCTGACATTTTCCAAAAATTCTGATTTTTTTACGTTTTCTCAGAAAATATTTAGACATTTTTTCTTAAAAATATTTTAGCTTTTTTCTCAAAATATTTTAACTTTCTAAAAATATTCAGATGTTTTTTTTAATTATTTTTGCCTTTTTTTCAAAAAATATTCAGACTTTTTTTTCTCACAATATTTTTTGCTTTTTCTCTAAAAATATTTCGACTTTTTTTCTAAAAACATTTCGACTTTTTCTCTGACAATCCTTAAAAGCACACACCCACACAACAATCGCTGCAGAGCCAGCTCTGACCTCCTGCATATGTGAGTCCTCATAAAAACACCAAGAAGCTCAGCTCGGCGCTCGACGCACCGCGGGGGGGAGGGGGGGGGGGGTATCACCAGGCAGCAGGGGGCTTAATTAACCCTCGACCCTGAGGCTTACCCTCCGTCAGGCCCATGTGGATGCTCCAGTAGTTCTGCAGACACTGCAGCTCTTTCTTCATGCCCCTCTTGCAGCGGCAGTCGTACAGCGGCGAGTCCTGCAGCACCTCCAGCGCCCCCTGGCACTCCTTAGAGGCCAGCATGGCGCTGCGCTCCTTGTCCCCCCCCGACAGGCACTGGCGCATGATGCGGTAGCGGGAGCTGCACTGGCTGTTCTGGTTGCAGAGTTCAGACGCCCGGACGCAGTCCAGGGGTTCCCTCCAGCCGGGGGAGCCCAGCTCGGAGTCGCACACACACACATCTGGAGGACGGGGGGGACAGAACGGAGGCGTTAAAACGCTAATAAGGACTGAAATAATGTTTGAAATCTCCAGTTAGTACTTCAGATTTCCCAGTAACACTACTGGAGATGATTTTACAGTAGAATGCTGTAAAGTACATTACAACCACATCACCATGACAACGTTTAAAGGGAACTTTTTGTAAAATTCAGATTTTTTTTCTCAAAATATATTTTTCTTTTTTGAATACTTAGGGGATTTTTTAGGGGTTGAAATATTTCAAAGATTCGCAAAATTTTCAGATTTTTTTCCTAAAATATTTTGACTTTGACTTTTTTCCTCAAAAATCATCTAGTCGATAGTCTAAAATCATCCGTCTACTACAAAGGAAAACGGGGACAGCAGTGCTTCCAAATGTAAATGTTTTTGGGGAACTTTTTCTAAAATTCAGATTTTCTTTTACTTTTTCTCTGAAAATATTTTGACTTTTTTTTAAAAAATATTTTGACTTTTTTTTAAAAAATATTTTGACTTTTTTTTAAAAAATATTTTGACTTTTTTTCTTAAAATATTTTGACTTTTTTCTTAAAATATTTTGACTTTTTTTCCTCATAAATATTCAACTTTTTCCACTCAAACTGAGCCGTCTGCGGACGACAAAGCAACGCTGCAGTGTCTCCGTTTTAGCGGTTGGGACCCGCCGCGGTAGCGTGGCCGCTTGGCATGAACGTGGAAAAAGATTTTCATTTTAAAACCAAAACGTATCAGATGAACTACTTCCTAACACGCCGGGGGTTGGTCGCTGGGACGTCCAATCAGAAGTGTCTGTTTTGTGTAAAAGGATCAAAGTTGCAGACTCAAACCGATGAATCCATTATTAATTAGCTTGATTGATTTGATAACTAATCGACTTGTCTTGGCAGCGATTATGTAAACGTCACAAAACGTATTTAAGTGCTTGTTGTTTCTGCCGCCAAATGTTTACACTTTTTGATCTTTTGTTTTAATATATAATCATATAAAAGAAGACAGCCATTGAGTAAAGAATAAAGCACTTTTTAGCCCACCAGCAACTTGTTAAACAGAAAAGTAATTAAAAATAAAAAAATAAAAATAAATTAAAAAAATTATAAAAAATAAATAAAAGTAAAAAAAATTTAAAAAAAAAAAAAATAAAAAAAAATAAATGAATAATAAATAAATAAATAAATAAATAAATAAATAAAATAAAAATAAATGAAAAATAAATAAAAAATAAATAAAAAATAAAATAAAATAAAATAAGGTCTGCACAATTGAGGCATACTGAACACAGTCAATCAAAATGAGTTACCGTAGCCACTGCATATCATCTGGAAATATTCTTCGAGATTTCATTTTGATTTCCTGTAATTATTAGTTTTCTCACAGTCGCCACCAGCACATTTCCCCCCACATTTGAGTTTATGTCACCCTTGACTTCTCTGTGTTGTGACTCACCATGCCAGGACGCTCTCAGGTGTTACTGCTTTTGTGCTCTTGTTGATGATGTCATGGGTTGAACCAAGTAAGGGTGGGCGGGGTTACATTAAAGGGGAACTCCGGTATTTTTCGACCTGGACTGCATTTTGTGTAGGCCTGCACAATTAATCGTTATAAATTCTCTATTCACCCTGTTCACAATTTAATTATTAAATAATATGATTTGATTTTTAAAAAAATGTATTAAAATTTATTTTTAGTGTGTATAGAGCAGCATATCTCCACCAGACTCCATGTAAATAATCACTACTTTTAGCGTGTATAGAGCAGCATATCTCCACCAGACTCCATGTAAATAATCACTACTTTTAGTGTGTATAGAGCAGCATATCTCCACCACACTCCATGTAAATAATCACTACTTTTAGCCTGTATAGAGCAGCATATCTCCACCAGACTCCATGTAAATAATCACTACTTTTAGCGTGTATAGAGCAGCATATCTCCACCAGACTCCATGTAAATAATCACTACTTTTAGCGTGTGTAGAGCAGCATATCTCCACCAGACTCCATGTAAATAATCACTACTTTTAGCGTGTATAGAGCTGCATATCTCCACCAGACTCCATGTAAATAATCACTACTTTTAGCGTGTATAGAGCAGCATATCTCCACCAGACTCCATGTAAATAATCACTACTTTTAGTGTGTATAGAGCAGCATATCTCCACCACACTCCATGTAAATAATCACTACTTTTAGCCTGTATAGAGCAGCATATCTCCACCAGACTCCATGTAAATAATCACTACTTTTAGCGTGTATAGAGCAGCATATCTCCACCAGACTCCATGTAAATAATCACTACTTTTAGCGTGTGTAGAGCAGCATATCTCCACCAGACTCCATGTAAATAATCACTACTTTTAGCGTGTATAGAGCTGCATATCTCCACCAGACTCCATGTAAATAATCACTACTTTTAGCGTGTATAGAGCAGCATATCTCCACCAGACTCCATGTAAATAATCACTACTTTTAGCGTGTATAGAGCAGCATATCTCCACCAGACTCCATGTAAATAATCACTACTTTTAGCGTGTATAGAGCAGCATATCTCCACCAGACTCCATGTAAATAATCACTACTTTTAGCGTGTATAGAGCAGCATATCTCCACCAAACTCCATGTAAATAATCACTACTTTTAGCGTGTATAGAGCAGCATATCTCCACCAGACTCCATGTAAACAATCACTACTTTTAGCGTGTATAGAGCAGCATATCTCCACCAGACTCCATGTAAATAATCACTACTTTTAGTGTGTATAGAGCAGCATATCTCCACCAGACTCCATGTAAATAATCACTACTTTTAGCATGTATAGAGCAGCATATCTCTACCAGACTCCATGTAAATAATCACTACTTTTAGTGTGTATAGAGCAGCATATTTACACTAACCCGGTTACATATTCCTGTAAATGGGTGAATGGAAAATGGTTTATATTATTATTTTTGTTTCTAATTATTTTATTATATTTTAGATAGATATTTTTTATTACAGAACAAAATAATTGACAAAAAGAAACACGTTAGTCATTTTAAACAACAAAAATAAGAACCACTACATGGCAGAAGGGAACTTTACGACAACATTAAACGCATCACACGTTGAATAGCAGCTTGCATCAATAGCTGATTTATTTTGTTGCCAAAATATTAAGAAAACCTTGAATAAGATGAGAAAATGGAGACTTATTATTGTTCCACGCTGTTCTATGAGACCTTTTATGAACCGTTTTCTTCTTCATATGTGACGTGGAATTTGAATCTCTTCGCTGGAGTTTTGAACCGTTGAGAGAAAGGACGTCACCTTGAACAGAGAAGCAGCCTCTGAATGTGGTTTTATTAAAGACTCGGCACCTTTACCGGAACCAGGGCCGGCCCGTGGCGTCGGCGGTCCAAATGAGTAAAGAAAAGTTAAAGATAATAACCAAGAAAAAGAAATAAATGTTGAAAAAAAGTAACAACAAGAAAATATTGAAATAAGTGAGAAACACGTCCATATTCTGCTCATCTTTAGGTTCATATATCTGTATTTAGAGGTTGTCCCAGAATAGGTTGACACCGTATTTTTGTAGTACTTTACATTGCTGCAGCTCCTCTTGTCACCCTGTGTGTTGAGCTCTCTGTTTTAGCTCCACAGTGAGGTATTGCACTGCTTTACGATCTTTGTTGGGAGTCGCACATGCTCAGTAGCTAGGTACGGACTACTAGCCAGTCAGAAGCAGAGTATGAGGGCCCTGACAGTACCTAGGTAAGGACTACTAGCCAGTCAGAAGCAGAGTATCACCGTTTACTAGTGTGTTAGTTAGCAGTAATTAGCCTGTGTCTATGTTAATGTTAACTAGCATGTTAGTTAGCAGTAATTAGCCTGTGTCTATGTTAATGTTAACTAGCATGTTAGTTAGCAGTAATTAGCCTGTGTCTATGTTAATGTTAACTAGCATGTTAGTTAGCAGTAATTAGCCTGTGTCTATGTTAATGTTAACTAGCATGTTAGTTAGCAGGAATTAGCCTGTGTCTATGTTAATGTTAACTAGCATGTTAGTTAGCAGTAATTAGCCTGTGTCTATGTTAATGTTAACTAGCATGTTAGTTAGCAGTAATTAGCCTGTGTCTATGTTAATGTTAACTAGCATGTTAGCTAGCAGTAATTAGCCTGTGTCTATGTTAATGTTAACTAGCATGTTAGTTAGCAGTAATTAGCCTGTGTCTATGTTAATGTTAACTAGCATGTTAGTTAGCAGTAATTAGCCTGTGTCTATGTTAATGTTAACTAGCATGTTAGCTAGCAGTAATTAGCCTGTGTCTATGTTAATGTTAACTAGCATGTTAGCTAGCAGTAATTAGCCTGTGTCTATGTCTACTTTGGGGACTTTGGGCTTTTTCACTTTGTAAACTTATAACTTGCACAAAAAAGATATGTAACACAATAAAGAAAAGGGAAAAAGTCAAACAGCATAATGTGAGCCCTTAAAAAAGTTTTCAGAATGAAACATTGATAAAAGTGACAATAATTTCGTGGAGAAGTGACAAAAAAATCACAAAAACGTCCAAATAAACCGTCAATGTTGAAAACATCTACATCATTTACATCATTTACATCATTTACATCATTTACATCATTTACATCATTAACATCAACGTGTAAAAGCCTATGACAAAAAACCTAAAAAACGTTTTAGAAAAGCAACTAAAACACAGAGAAAAATGACCAAAAAAAGGATGTTGGGGGAAAAAATCGACATTTAAAAAATAAAAATACATCGAGAAAAAAAAGAAATGTTGAAAAATGTCAGAAAAAAACGACAGAAATGTTGAAAACGACAAAAAGGCACAAAAATGTCGACCTCCCTGGGTCTGCGTCACGAGGCTTTAATGTGACTCGTGCACCTTTACCAAGATAATAAAAGGGTGGGGGGGCTATGGATAAGTGAGAGGGGGTTGTGGGGGTACTCGGGGTTTAGCCTACTCACCCAGCACAAACACCAAAGTGATGATCAGGATCATTTCGCGTCCGGTAGTAATCCACAAATCAAAGAGAACAGACTCGGTCTCCCGCGCTGCCCGGTCCGGTTCACCCTGTTTCTTCTCCGGTGTCTCTCACTCTCTCTCTCGTTCCCTTCGTACGCAGGGAACCCATAAAGCTCTCGCCGACATGGTGGAGTGAGCAAAGACTCCTGGAGACGGTACCGACCGGGCAGCCTGGACCCCTGGAGACGGTACTACCGGGGAAAAGACTCCTGGAGACGGTACTACCGGGGAAAAGACTCCTGGAGACGGTACTACCGGGGAAAAGCCCCCTGGAGACGGTACTACCGGGGAAAAGACTCCTGGAGACGGTACTACCGGGGAATAGACTCCTGGAGAAGGTACTACCGGGGAATAGACTCCTGGAGAAGGTACTACCGGCGAAAAGACCCCTGGAGAAGGTAGCCCACTATCGGGGAAAAGACCCCTGGATTCGGTACTGCCGGGAAAAGACCCCTGGATACGGTACTGCCGGGAAAAGACCCCTGGAGACGGTAGGCTACTGTCTGAGAAAAGACCCCTGGAGACGGTACTGCCGGGGAAAAGACCCCTGGAACCGGTGCTACCGATCGGGCAGCCTGGACCCCCTTCTGGATACGGTGTTACCGACCGGGCAGCCTAGACCCCCCTCTGGATACGGTGTTACCGACCGGGCAGCCCCTTGCTCCGCACACACGGAGAAGTATTCACGGAGTCCGCGGAGAGGACAACATAATCCGCTGAAGCAGAGTGTTCCGGAGTATCCACGGTTTTATCCGGAGGAACAGCCGCTTCCCTCGGTGTAGTTCGGCTCCTCCGTGCACGTTGAGCGTTAAAACATCCAGGCGCTCCCGTCCGTTAACGGTACTCCAACTTTCCCCGGAGGTTGGTACTCAGAAACGGAGACGGACGTGAGATCAGACCGCGCCGCTCCCGCTCTCCTCTTCTCCCTGGCTGCACATTAAATATGAATATTATTGATAATATTGATAACAGTATGACCGCGTGCGCAAGGTAATCGATGGACTGCGCTCCGGAGCAGCCTGCTGCGTAAATGGCGCGCGTGTCCTCCCGGTAAACGTCGCTCTCTCATCCACTCCGCTCCGCTCGCGTCTCCTTCTGCAAACTCAGAGCAGCGGACAGAGGACAACCGAGAGCCCCCACACACACACACACACACACACACACACACACACACACACACACACACTCTCCTCCTACCTTGAACACACACACGCACAAACACACACACACACACACACACACTCTCTCCCCTCCTACCTTACACACAAACACACACACGCGCACACATGCGCGCGCACACATACATACACACACACAAACACACACACACACACACACCCATAAATACACACAAACAAAAACACATACAAACACACAGAAACACAAACACACACACACACACACACACACACACACACAAACACACAAACACACACACACACACACACACACACACAATGCTCTTCAACCTTTTTAATCTAAATTTAAGAGCTTCTGCATTTGTTTCAACTTATAATTTGTTGTTTTATATTTCAGGTCTGATTTATTTCATGTTCATATTCCATAAAAGCAAAATGTTTTATATTTCTCTAAATTTAAATGTTTGCATGTTTTAGGCATTGTGGATTTTACAGAAGTCTCACAAATCATTTCATACAAAATAAATATAGGCGTATATGGTTGAAAAGGGTTTCAGGTTGGGGAATTGAACCCGCTAAAATAGATTTAGTCATTAGATTTTATTTTTTTCCTAAACAAATGGACAGTAGCGCTACAGCATGCAGCTGTACGCTACGCAATGTTACGCTACGCAATGTTACACTAGTCAATGCTACGCTACGCATTGTTACGCTACACAATTTTACGCTATGCACTGTTGCGTCACACAATGCTACGCTACGCTATGTCACCCCATGTTACCACAAGTTACGCTACATTACCCTAAGTTACCTATGTTACATTACAATGGGACAGGGTTACGTTAGGTTACGCTACGTTACCCTAAGGTTACGGCATGTTACCTTAGGTTAAACTATATTACATTATGGTAGGACAGAGTTAAATTAGGTTACGCTACGTTACAATATGGAGGGACAGGGTTATGTTACACTAAGTTACTCTACGCTATGGTATGTCACCCTAGGTTACGCTGTTACCCTAGGTTACAGCACGCTACATTACGGCAGGACAGAGTTACGTAAGGTTATGCTAGGTTACGCTATGTTACCCTAAGTTACGCTCTCTAATATTAAGGAGGGACAGGGTTACGTTATGCTAGGTTACGCTATGTTACCCTAGGTCACGCTACATTACACTAGGTTACACTAGGTTACATTATGGTGGGACAGGGTTATGTTACGCTAGGTTACGCTATGTTACCCTAGGTTGCGCTATGTTACCCTAGGTTACGCTATGTTACACTAGGTTACGCTATGTTACCCTAGGTTACGCTATGTTACCCTAGGTTACACTATGATACATTATGGCGGAACAGAGTTACGTTAGGTTATGCTAGGTTACCCCAGGTTACTCTAGGTTACGCTATGTTACCCTAGGTTACGCTACATTACCCTAGGTTACACTATGTTACATTACAGCGGGACATGGCTACGTTACCCTAGGTTACGCTACGTTACCCTAGGTTACACTATGTTACCCTAAGTTACACTATGTTACATTACGGCGGGACATGGTTACGTTACCCTAGGTTACGTTACGTTACCTTAGGTTACGCTACGTTACCCTAGGTTACACTATGTTACACTATGTTACACTATGTGACATTACGGCATGACAGGGTTATGTTACCCTAGGTTATGCTACGTTACCCTAGGTTACACTATGTTACATTACGGAGGGACAGGGTTATGTTACCCTAGGTTATGCTACGTTACCCTAGGTTACACTATGTTACATTACGGAGGGACAGGGTTACGTTACCTTAGGTTACGCTACGTTACCCTAGATTACACTATGTTACACTATGTGACATTACGGCATGACAGGGTTATTTTACCCTAGGTTATGCTACGTTACCCTAGGTTACACTATGTTACATTATTGAGGGACAGGGTTACGTTACCCTAGGTTGTGCTAGATTACGTTTTGTTGTTTTGACATCCAGGCAATTACCCTACCTTATACTACTCTACACTACACTACTCTGCTTTACTTTACTCTACACTACTCTATTCTACACTACTCTACTCTACTCTACACTACTCTATTCTACACTACTCTGCTCTACACTACTCTACACTACTCTATTCT
>JABXJD010000143.1:510000-512500 GCA_013375575.1 Percina caprodes | reverse complement strand
GTCAGGCTTCCCTGAAGAACACGTATTGTTTTTCTTTTAATCTTTTTTCTTGTGTTTCTTTGTTGTTTTTGGGGATTTATTCACCTTTCTGTCAGCATGAGTGTGTTGTAGAATCACGCGAGACCTGCAGACGCGACTGCAAACCTGCAGACGCGACTGCAAACCTGCAGAAAACATCTCTACGCTAAAAGATGATGAATGTCGCTGTCTCTCCAAACCGATGGTGGAAACAGAAGCGTGAATCGGAGGTTTTATGACCTGAGAGAACAAAACGACTGTTTCCATGTAACTGCGACAGAAGAGATATGACTCGAGTCAACATAAGGATGTTTTTTATGTTAATGTGCACATGCAGCTGTAACCCTGAGGTACAACATCAGGCTGGTTTGGTTCAGAAATTAAAAAATTAAATTACACAGGGGCAATTAAAATTATTTCCTTTCATTATAGCATTTGGAGAAAATCCATTGGTAAAAGAACTGTAAAAACAGAGAGAAAAATGTCAAGAAACGTGACAAAAATGTCAAGATGTCGAAAAAAAAGTGACAAAACTGTCGAAAAAATTTGAAAATATGTCGAAAAAAGTGACAAAAATGTTGAAAAAAAGTGAAAATATGTCGAAAAAAGTGACAAAAATGTCGAAAAAACATCGAACAAAAAGACAAAAATGTCAAAAAAAAAGTGACAAGTGTCGAAAAAAGTGACAAAAATGTCTAAAAAAGTGACAGAAATGTGAAAAGACGTTGAAAAAGGGACAAAACTGTCGAAAAAAAGTGAAAAAAATGTTGAAAAAAGTGAGAGAAAAAAATGTCGAAAAAGTGAAAAATGTAAAAAAAAACAAAGCTTAAAAAATTTGGGGAAAAAGCCAAAAAAATTTCAAAAGGCTCAGAAAAAGTCGTCAAACGTTGAAAAAGTGACAAAATCATCGGAGGAAAAACACAAAAGGGTCAAAAAAGACGACGTAACCTTCAGAAAAGGTTTATAAATTTAAATTGTTTTTACCTTTTTGACATTTGTTACTTTATTTGACATTTGTTCGTTTTTTAGTCACTTTTCTCGACATTTTTCTCTTTTTTTAAAGTTCTTTTACCAATTATTTTTTCTCCAAATGCTTTAAAATTATCAAAAACACCCAAATTCAACGAAAGCAGTGAGCTGATGATTAATGTAACAAATGGGAACCGTCCTCGTTACTTTGGGACAATTAGTGTGAAAGAAACCCAGATTTCTGATATAGAAACATCTTGTTAACAGTTAAGGGGTCAGAGTAGACCCGAAGACCCCGGGGGGGGGGGGGTCTGGAGACCTGGTGTGTTTCAGACCGACGGTGCAGCCTCGGGGTTTCCACGAGGCCTCGCCACGGCGCCGACCCATCACTCGCCCCCAGCCGCACGCCTTAAAGGGTAACTACCCTTCTTACCCCGTGTGTCCGTGTGCTAGTGGATGACGGGAACAAGAATCTTTGGAATGGGTCCAGTGTTGAGCTGCGATATGACCCTCGAGGGCAAATGTGCATCGTCAATTATGTCCAATAAAAGTTGTGTTGTTGCCTCTGACAGACTCAGATTATTATATAAGTGTCTGACAACATTATGGGATGGATCCCTACAGAGAGAGATTACATTATGGGATGGATCCCTACAGAGAGACAACATTATGGGATGGATCCCTGCAGAGAGACATTATGGGATGGATCCCTGCAGAGAGAGACATTATGGGATGAATCCCTACAGAGATAGACGACATTATGGGATGAATCCCTACAGAGATAGACGACATTATGGGATGGATCCCTGCAGAGAGAGACAACATTATGGGATGGATCCCTACAGAGAGAGATGACATTATGGGATGGATCCCTACAGAGAGAGACGACATTATGGGATGGATCCCTACAGAGAGAGATGACATTATGGGATGGATCCCTACAGAGATAGACGACATTATGGGATGGATCCCTACAGAGATAGACGACATTATGGGATGGATCCCTACAGAGAGAGACGACATTATGGGATGGATCCCTACAGAGAGACGACATTATGGGATGGATCCCTACAGAGAGACGACATTATGGGATGGATCCCTACAGAGAGACGACATTATGGGATGGATCCCTACAGAGAGACGACATTATGGGATGGATCCCTACAGAGAGATGACATTATGGGATGGATCCCTACAGAGAGACGACATTATGGGATGGATCCCTACAGAGAGACGACATTATGGGATGGATCCCTACAGAGAGACGACATTATGGGATGGATCCCTACAGAGAGAGACGACATTATGGGATGGATCCCTACAGAGAGAGACGACATTATGGGATGGATCCCTGCAGAGAGAGACGACATTATGGGATGGATCCCTGCAGAGATAGACGACATTATGGGATGGATCCCTACAGAGAGAGACGACATTATGGGATGGATCCCTACAGAGAGAGACGACATTATGGGATGGATCCCTGCAGAGAGAGACGACATTATGGGATGGA
>JABXJD010000143.1:457500-505000 GCA_013375575.1 Percina caprodes | reverse complement strand
GTTCCCTTCATTGAGTTTGGGGCTTTTATTCACTTTCATAGCTTTTGAAGAAGAAAATTTGGCTAAAATGTCGGAAAAAAGCTTTAAAAGTGTGTGTGTGTGGGGGACAAAGAAAACTTCAAATAAAACGCAAGATATCAACAAAACATGGCAAAAGGTGACAAAAAAATTGTAAAAAAGGCAACATAAATGTCATAAATGCTAAAAAAAACTTTGGGAAAAATAACAAACAAATTGTAAAAAGGCGACAATCGACAAAAACATCAGAAAAAATGTCAAAAAACTTGTAAAAAGGCGACATAAATGTCGTAAAAGCTTAAAAAACGTTGGAAAAAATGACAAAATAACAAGGAAGAAGGTGACAATCGACAAAAACATCAGAAAAAATGAGTTGAAAAATATGACCAAAACGTTGTTTTTTTTATATTTCACCCATAAAAACTAAAAGTTGCATGGTCGAGGGTTAAGGCTAAGTTTTGAACACTGAGTCCGAAATTTGTGTCTTTTCTTATCTGTCGTCCTAAAGACTCGTCATGCACCGACGTGAAGCTTCCACGCTGAGTCTGATGTAAACTATACAAGATGGCGTCTGCAGTGAGGAGGATTTTGTGGTCCTCTCTCTTCTTAAAAAGAGACCAAGAAAAGGCCAATATTGGTCCATGCAACCCTCCGATTGGCCAGAGTTTCAACTGAAAGTTAACTCCAGGGTGTCAGCAGCTCACTTTGATGCGTTCTCAAAACAAAACGTGTGACGTACGACAGTTTCCGAGCAGCGTGGAAACGCTGCGTGAGGTCGTTTTCATGTGTTAACGTGCGGAAATGTGGGCGAGGGCCTTTAGATTCAGGTAGAAGTCTGAAAACAAGCGTGAAAACGGTGCTTTGCTGTTCCTGTAACATTAACATCAGCCATCACATGCAGAACCAGCAGGAAGTGAAGTAAGGAGCGACGCTCCCAGAATGCATTGCCCGTCTGCTTACGTAGACAACAAACAGGAAGTTGCCTGTGGACACGTAGCTTTACGCTGCTGATGTTTCAGAGCCATGGTTGGGGCCGTGGACTTTGACTATATATATATATATATATATATATATATATATATATATATATATACTGTAGTATGGACACACCGTCTCATTCAAGCCTGCGGGGGTGTTTGGGGTCATTGTCCTGTTGAAAAATAAATGATGGTCCAACTAAACGCAAACCGGATGGGATGGCATGCCGCTGCAGGATGCTGTGGTAGCCATGCTGGTTCAGGATGCTGTGGTAGCCATGCTGGTTCAGGATGCTGTGGTAGCCATGCTGGTTCAGGATGCTGTGGTAGCCATGCTGGTTCAGGAGGCTGTGGTAGCCATGCTGGTTCAGGATGCTGTGGTAGCCATGCTGGTTCAGGATGCTGTGGTAGCCATGCTGGTTCAGGATGCTGTGGTAGCCATGCTGGTTCAGGATGCTGTGGTAGCCATGCTGGTTCAGGATGTTGTGGTAGCCATGCTGGTTCAGGAGGCCTTCAATCTGGAATAAATCCCCAACAGTGTCACCAGCAAAGCCCCCCCCCCCACACCATCACATCTCCTCCTCCATGCTTCACGGTGGGAACCAGGCATGTAGAATCCATCCGTCACCTTTTCTCCGTCACAAAGACACACCGGTTGGAACCAAAGATCTCCAACGTGGACTCATCAGACCAGAGTCCAGATTTCCACTGGTCTAATGTTCATTCCTTGAGTTTCTTGGCCCAAACAAATCTCTTCTGCTTGTTTCCTCTCCTTAGCAGTGTTTTCCTAGCCTTGTTTCCTCTCCTTAGCCGTGGTTTCCTAGCCTTGGTTCCTCTACTTAGCAGTGGTTTCCTAGCCATGTTTCCTCTCCTTAGCCGTAGTTTCCTAGCCTTGTTTCCTCTCCTTAGCTGTGGTTTCCTAGCCTTGTTTTCTCTCCTTAGCAGTGGTTTCCTAGGCTTGTTTCCTCTCCTTAGCAGTGGTTTCCTAGCCTTGTTTCCTCTCCTTAGCAGTGGTTTCCTAGCCTTGTTTCCTCTCCTTAGCCGTGGTATCCTAGCTCTATTGGACCATGAAGGCCTGATCCAGTCTCCTCTACCAGTTGTTCTAGAGATGTGTCTGCTGCTAGAACTCTGTGTGCTATCATCTGCTCTCTAATCTCAGCTGCTGTTAACTTGTGATTTCTGAGGCTGGTGAATCAAGGGAGCCGTTTGCAAATATATATATATATATATATATATTTGCAAACGGCTCCCTTGATTCAAAGCAGCCTTGATCACATCTGTGTGTAAATACTGTGAGTATTCAGCCTTCGGCGTTAAACTTGTGCTCAAATAAAATAAGAAACCAAATTCCTCTCCAAAGACGCGGATCCTTTCAACTGCGCGAGCGTCTCCATGGAGAGGCACTTTCAGGTTGTTGTCATGTCGAAATCTCTCTGCATGAGAAGGAAATTGGAAGCAGCACTCTCCTTTCATCTCTGGCCCTCCCCACTGACTCAAATTAGGAAAACACACACACACACACACACACACGGTTACCTACGCCAGACTGGCCTTTTTCCTCCACATCACGTCTTTCCTCCAGCAGAAGAAGATGATCCCAGTTTGACCTTAAAGCTCTTTGATGCAAACACATTCCCATAATGCTGCAAAAGCCATATCTCATCAAGTATGACTCTAATATCTAGCCAAATATCTAATAACACTTAACACAAACACCTAACAAGTAATAATATATAATAATATACTAGATAAAGGTACTGCATCAATGCATCTTAAATATGTTAAAGGGCCCATGGCATGAAAATGTCCCTTTCTGAGGTGTTTGAACATTATCCCTCAGAGACCTAAGGTCGTTTTTACCGTTCATTGTCCGTCGGGTTTTATTCTCTGTTAAGCTTGTAAAACATCAACCCGGTTGTCTACAGTACAGATATGAACGTCATTTCTTTCAGGACAAACTGGGCTTCACTTCCGTAAACAAATGCAATGGAAGGTACAGAGATGCAGAGAGGCCTCGGAGCACGGAGCTAGCGGCAGACATGAGCGACAACGTGATAAATTATGGACGTCAAGGGGATAAATGTTGGCTGTAACGGTGGATTTAATGCTCAATGACCCCGAAAAAATGCAGAAGTTCCAGACCGGATAGAAGATAACCTGTAGAGGCTAGAAAGACCCCGAAGAGACCTCCAGCACCGCTAGCTCGTTAGCTTTTAGCTGCAAGAATCTGAAAGTTTCTGTGTTTTATGGTTATTAAATGATGGAAATATGAATGAGAGGTGCCGTTTTCACTCAGATACAATTCTCTCGGTTCCAGAGGGATAGATAGATAGATAGATAGATAGATAGATAGATAGATAGATAGATAGATAGATAGATAGATAGATAGATAGATAGATAGATACTTTATTGATCCTGAAGGAAATGTCAGACTCATCCTATTTTAAGAAGTCTTAGTGAATGTTCCCTTCTTCCATTCATGGGCAGATTGCTTTACTTGACACGTCGTGATCATTGTTTTCTTAACTTATTTTAAAGGCGGCCTGTTTTCCCAAAGCCTCCAACTCCACAATGATTATTTTTTGCATTTGAATAGAAGCTGTGTATGTGTTAAATGTGCGTGTCTTCCTGTGTTCAAAGCGTCTTTTCTCTCAGCAGCATGTTGGAGAGCGAGGCAGGAGGATTCGGAGGTAGGCGTTCCTCTGTTCATGAAAGCATAACTGGAGGCGACACACACCAAACAATGAAGCATACCTTCCCTCTGCGAGAGGACACTCAGCACAAATCAAAGCAGGAAACAAAGTTGACAACCTGGTTGAATTTTAATAGGATTGGAGTCAGCAGACTTCTACTAACGCTTCCCGTCAATGTCACGAGGCACCGAGGCCGTGGCGAGGAAGGTCGTCTGCACACACACACACACACACACACACACACACACACACACACACACACACACACACACACACACACACACACATTAACCCTCGCGTTGTCTTTACGTCCAAATATGAAAATCAACACTGTTGTTGACGCTTTTTATCGATGATCTTAACTTTTTTAATTTCTTACGTTTTGTCCCTTTTTTCAACATTTTTGATGCTTTTTTCAATGTTTGTCCCTTTTTTTACGTTTAACACTACGTAACACTAACTTATTAATTTTAGTTTTAGTTATTTTTGGAATTTATGGTCAATAAAGCTCATTTATAGGAAATTATACCTAATGTTTGAGTTAGAAAAGCAGAAATAAGGAATTATTGAGACTAAAATTAAAGGAAACATGAGGATAACATGAAGACAACATGAGGACAACATGAAGACAACATGAGGGCAACATGAGAGCAACATGAGGACAACATGAAGACGACATGAGGACAACATGAAGACAACATGAAGACAACATGAAGACAACATGAGGACAACATGAGGGCAACATGAGGACAACATGAAGACAACATGAGGGCAACATGAGGACAACATGAAGACAACATGAAGACAACATGAGGGCAACATGAGGACAACATGAGGACAACATGAAGACAACATGAGGACAACATGAGGACAACATGAGGACAACATGAGAGCAACATGAGGACAACATGAGGACAACATGAAGACAACATGAGGGCAACATGAGGACAACATGAGAGCAACATGAGGACAACATGAGGACAACATGAAGACAACATGAGGACAACATGAAGACGACATGAGGACAACATGAAGACAACATGAGGGCAACATGAGGACAGCATGAAGGCAACATGAGGACAACATGAGGACAACATGAGGACAACATGAAAACAACATGAGGACAACATGAGGACAACATGAGGACAACATGAAAACAACATGAGGACAACATGAAGACAACATGAGGACAACATGAAGACAACATGAGGACAACATGAGGACAACATGAAGACAACATGAAGACAACATGAGGACAACATGAGGACAACATGAAAACAACATGAGGACAACATGAGGACAACATGAAGACGACATGAAGACAACATGAGGACAACATGAGGACAACATGAGGACAACATGAAGACAACATGAAGACAACATGAGGGCAACATGAGAGCAACATGAGGACAACATGAAGACGACATGAGGACAACATGAAGACAACATGAAGACAACATGAAGACAACATGAGGGCAACATGAGAGCAACATGAGGACAACATGAAGACAACATGAAGACAACATGAAGACAACATGAGGGCAACATGAGGACAACATGAGGACAACATGAAGACAACATGAGGACAACATGAAGACGACATGAGGACAACATGAAGACAACATGAGGGCAACATGAGGACAGCATGAAGGCAACATGAGGACAACATGAGGACAACATGAGGACAACATGAGGACAACATGAAGACAACATGAGGACAACATGAGGACAACATGAAGACAACATGAGGACAACATGAGGACAACATGAGGACAACATGAAAACAACATGAGGACAACATGAGGACAACATGAAGACAACATGAGGACAACATGAGGACAACATGAGGACAACATGAAGACAACATGAGGACAACATGAGGACAACATGAGGACAACATGAAAACAACATGAGGACAACATGAGGACAACATGAAGACGACATGAAGACAACATGAGGACAACATGAGGACAACATGGGGACAACATGAAGACAACATGGGGACAACATGAGGACAACATGAGGACAACATGAGGACAACATGAAAACAACATGAGGACAACATGAGGACAACATGAAGACGACATGAGGACAACATGAGGACAACATGAAGACAACATGAGGACAACATGAGGACAACATGAAGACGACATGAGGACAACATGAGGACAACATGAGGGTTAATAAAAAGTACTTTTATTTTACTTTTCCATTTCAGGGGCTCTATGGACATGAAGTCTGGGTCATGACCTAAAGAACGAGATCCAGGGTACAAACGAAATGCGTTTCCTCAGGAGGGGGGGCTGTTTTCCTCAGGAGGAGGGGCTGGTTTCCTCAGGAGGGGGCTGGTTTCCTCAGGAGGGGGGGCTGGTTTCCTCAGGAGGGGGCTGGTTTCCTCAGGAGGGGGGGCTGGTTTCCTCAGGAGGGGGGCTGGTTTCCTCAGGAGGGGGGCTGGTTTCCTCAGGAGGGGGTTGGCTGGGAGGCAGAAGTGCTAACCACTGAGCCACCGCCTTCATGGAAAGAGTCTACCTGGTCTGGTCCGTGTATAATCCGGAGCGTTTGGGCGGATAGTGCGGTCGGTTTGGGGGTGAAAGGTCACGCATTCAACGGCAGCACGGTGGCCCAATGGGCGGCACTGAGGCCTCCTGGCATCAAGGATCTGGGTTCAAATCCAGGTCCAGGTCGTTCCGGGCCTTTCTGAGTGAAGTACTGGAAACATGTACTAGGTTCTCCAGATCTGAAGTTGGTCCCCGGGCGCTGTGATTGGCTGCCCACCGCTCTCTTGAGGGAGGGGTTAAATGAGGGCGCCACCAGAGGGCGCCACTAACGTCAACATAGGTCGTAGTTGCTGCTTCAACAAAACAGTCTCATCTGGGCGTGTTCGAGTCCGAGAGAGAGGACAGAGTCAGGCAGACAAGATCCCCAAACCAGCACCCTGTCCTTACAGTAACCCAACCCCCCCCCCCATGTGTCCCTAATGCTAACCGTGGCCTCGTCACGTCATAAAAACACAGATTTATTTCTTGTCAGCTTCAACACTTATTTGCTTTGATGTTCGGAAACAAAGAACATAATCCACCCAGCAGAGGAGACGAGTCTGCCCCCCTCCCCCGCCCCCGCCGACGCCCAGGGCTTCAGAAAGTGATTATACATTTCTTACATGTGCAGCTTTATTCCAGAAACTTCACCCCTCAGTAAAAACACAGCGATAGTTGCATTTGTCCTTCAGTGCCGATGCCTATTTATAGATAAGAACTGTTATTAATGGGACATTAATACATTAATAATCATTTACACGTGTTTACACTGCAAGTCTCAAGATATAAGGAGATGTTTTTAATTCAAATTCAATGTTAAGTAACTACACCGGCTCACATTGAATCCCGACTGAAGGGCAAAACAAAGAGAAACTAGACGGGATCCGCTCAGAGCTGCAGGCTGATGAAGATGTCTTCTCTAATTACACTAGAAGTGTGTACATGTACTCAGCAGGTATCTGACGTCAGGGTTGTGCTGTTGCATCATGGGAAGACGCTGGGAACGGGAAGTCGGCCATGTTGGATGGAGAAGCCATTTTAATTGCAAAGGCCAAGGGAACTTTATCAGGATGCAGAGTGTCCTGATCCATGAAATAACTGGTCTCTAATAATAAAGATCTGCATTTAGGGACTTTAACATAGGGGGGTATACTTATGCCCCCTGTATTTTAACATAGGGGGGTGTATACTTATGCCCCCTGTATTTTAACATAGGGGGGTGTATACTTATGCCCCTGTATTTTAACATAGGGGGTGTATACTTATGCCCCTGTATTTTAACATAGGGGGGTGTATACTTATGCCCCTGTATTTTAACATAGGGGGTGTATACTTATGCCCTGTATTTTAACATAGGGGTATAGTTATGCCCTGTATTTTAACATAGGGGGTATAGTTATGCCCCTGTATTTTAACATAGGGGGGTATAGTTATGCCCCCTGTATTTTAACATAGGGGGGTATAGTTATGCCCCTGTATTTTAACATAGGGGGGTATAGTTATGCCCCTGTATTTTAACATAGGGGGGTATAGTTATGCCCCTGTATTTTAACATAGGGGGGTATAGTTATGCCCCCTGTATTTTAACATAGGGGGTATAGTTATGCCCCCTGTATTTTAACATAGGGGGTATAGTTATGCCCCTGTATTTTAACATAGGGGTATAGTTATGCCCCTGTATTTTAACATAGGGGGTATAGTTATGCCCCTGTATTTTAACATAGGGGGTATAGTTATGCCCCTGTATTTTAACATAGGGGGTATAGTTATGCCCCTGTATTTTAACATAGGGGGTATAGTTATGCCCTGTATTTTAACATAGGGGGTATAGTTATGCCCCTGTATTTTAACATAGGGGGTATAGTTATGCCCCTGTATTTTAACATAGGGGGTATAGTTATGCCCCTGTATTTTAACATAGGGGGTATAGTTATGCCCCTGTATTTTAACATAGGGGGTATAGTTATGCCCCTGTATTTTAACATAGGGGGTATAGTTATGCCCCTGTATTTTAACATAGGGGGTATAGTTATGCCCTGTATTTTAACATAGGGGGTATAGTTATGCCCCTGTATTTTAACATAGGGGGTATAGTTATGCCCCTGTATTTTAACATAGGGGGTATAGTTATGCCCCTGTATTTTAACATAGGGGGTATAGTTATGCCCCCTGTATTTTAACATAGGGGGTATAGTTATGCCCCTGTATTTTAACATAGGGGGGGTATAGTTATGCCCCTGTATTTTAACATAGGGGGGGTATAGTTATGCCCCCTGTATTTTAACATAGGGGGGGTATAGTTATGCCCCTGTATTTTAACATAGGGGGTATAGTTATGCCCTGTATTTTAACATAGGGGGGGTATAGTTATGCCCCCTGTATTTTAACATAGGGGGTATAGTTATGCCCCCTGTATTTTAACATAGGGGGGGTATAGTTATGCCCCTGTATTTTAGGAAGAACATTTAATGTAAATTAGTGTCCTTAAAGGTCGGATTTTCCCAAATATTTTGAAAGATAACAATAATAATACATTTTATTTGTAATGCACTTTACATTTAAATAAATCTCAAAGTGTTAAAAGATGTTTTTTTCTTCCTTTTTTTAATGAACGTCAGCCTGGGGGTAACTTATTCAGGCCCCTTTATAAGCTAAATAACCACATATTTTAACTGAATGGCACTGAAGGTAACACGGGATTTGTAAAATCATCTTCATTGTACCCGGTGTAACGACAATTAAGCCCCCTCTGCCTCACCCCCAGTGGTACAGAAGAGGTTAACTTGGTTGGTTAATGTGCGTTTGTGTAGGCCTACAATATAAAAAGAGGATGAATCTGTTTCCTAGCAACCGCTTTAATAGAGTTATGTGGGGGGGGGGGTCTAGATAGTGAGAAGACGTCCCTTTAGAGATCTTGAAAAAGGATCCCTCAGGTCTCTGATCCCTCAGGTCTCTGAGGAAGAACATGACGTCCACTTCCTGTTACATCCCACAGTGATGTCATCACGACATCACGGCGTCCGTACGCCATCGTTGGCGAGTAGAATGAGGGGGGGGGGGGCAAAAGATGGTGCTTTCTGTTTCTACAATTGGTTGACACACACACACACACACACACACACTCAGAGACACACACAGACACACAAACACACAAACAGACACACAGACACACACACACACACACACAGACATACACACACGCACACACTCACACAAACAGACACACAGACACACACACACACACACACAGACATACACACACGCACACACTCACACAGACAGACACACACACATGTTGCCCTCATGTTGCCCTCATGTTGTCTTCATGTTGTCTTCATGTTGTCCTCATGTTGTCTTCATGTTGTCCTCATGTTGTCCTCATGTTGTCCTCATGTTGTCTTCATGTTGTCCTCATGTTGCCCTCATGTTGCCCTCATGTTGCCCTCATGTTGTCCTCATGTTGTCCTCATGTTGTCCTCATGTTGTCTTCATGTTGTCCTCATGTTGTCCTCATGTTGTCCTCATGTTGTCCTCATGTTGTCCTCATGTTGTCTTCATGTTGTCCTCATGTTGTCCTCATGTTGTCTTCATGTTGTCCTCATGTTGTCCTCATGTTGTCTTCATGTTGTCTTCATGTTGTCTTCATGTTGTCCTCATGTTGTCCTCATGTTGTCCTCATGTTGTCCTCATGTTGTCCTCATGTTGTCCTCATGTTGTCCTCATGTTGTCCTCATGTTGTCCTCATGTTGTCCTCATGTTGTCCTCATGTTGTCCTCATGTTGTCCTCATGTTGTCTTCATGTTGTCCTCATGTTGTCCCCATGTTGTCCTCATGTTGTCCTCATGTTGTCCCCATGTTGTCCTCATGTTGTCCTCATGTTGTCTTCATGTTGTCCTCATGTTGTCTTCATGTTGTCTTCATGTTGTCCCCATGTTGTCCCCATGTTGTCCCCATGTTGTCCTCATGTTGTCCTCATGTTGTCCTATATCAATGTTCTTTTTAATTCCCCAAAATAACATGATTGATTCCACCAACGCTCTTTGCCAAGTACAAATCTCTACTTTCATTAATTTTGGGGCGTCTTATTCAATTTTATAGCATTTGAAACCAAATTGAAGTGTTTTTGAAATAGTATTGAGAGTAAAAGTTGACATATTCCAGTCTGTGATTATCATCAACATCCATTCCTTTAATTTTAGTCTCGATAATTCCTAATTTCTGTTTTTCTAACTCAAACATTAGGTATAATTTCCTATAAATGAGGATTATTGACCATAAATTCCAAAAATAACTAAAAACTAAAGTTAATAAGTTTTACGTAGTGTTAAACGTAAAAAAAGAGACAAACATTGAGAAAAAGTTAAAAAGTTCCTGCTTTTTTCCTAGCTTGTTCAAGTGTTTGTCACTTTTCAATGTTCTCTTGTCATAGTCCCGTCCACATCTTCTTCAGAACTTCACATCTTCTTCAGAACTTCACATCTTCTTCAGAACTTCACATCTTCTTCAGAACTTCACATCTTCTTCAGAACTTCACATCTTCTTCGTGTAAATTACAGCTCGAAGTTATTTGTTGAGATTTGACTCGTTTTGTTGTTACGATGAATTCCTGCACACGGAGATGAGCGAGAACAGGAAACACAGCAGCAGCTTCTGCTCTCCTGGGACCATAAGAGAGTGTCTGATGGCTTTGATTGATAATTTTCTCCCCCGTACTCCAACACACACACACACACACACACACACATGGTAGCATACAGTGTGTGTGTGATAAGGGAGCAGCAGGTTTGTGTTGATTCAATAAGAAACCTATTTTCTCTCCTTCTGCATCTGGGCTGGAAACAATCAGTCCTCAGGGTGATGCTCCTCTTACCCTTATTGATTTTTACGTGTGAGTGTGTGTGTGTGTGTGTGTGTGTGTGTGTGTGTGTGTGTGTGTGTGTGTTTTTAACCACCAAAATAATCCTCATCCATCCCCTTATTCCTCCTTCTCTGGCCCAGCTGAGTTAACCTATACAATCAGCATATATGAGGAGAATCAATGACTATCTCCAGACACACACACACACACACACACACAGGCTGGACTATCAGACCAACCAGCTCATCTTGTATATGTGCCTCTGACTTTTGGCTCTTAAAGATTTATGGCTGATGCACTTCAGATTTTCAGGCTTCCTCTGTGTGTGTGTGTGTGTGTGTGTGTGTGTGTGTGTGTGTGTGTGTGTGTGTGTGTGTGTGTGTGTGTGTGTGTGTGTGTGTGTGTGTGTGTGTGTGTGTGTGTGTGTGTGTGTGTGTGATGTGTGTGTTGTAAACACACACACACACACACACACACACACACACACACACACACACACACACACACACACACACACACACACACACAGGGAGAAGCCCATAGAGAGTCCCTGAAAGCATCGGAACAAAATATTTTGAAGGATTGGAAGTACTTGTGAATGTGAATTCATTTGAAGTGACATTTATCCACAAACTAGGATTTTTTTTTTTTAAGGATTATTTTTGGGTTTTTCCCTTTATTAAAGTGACAGTGGAGACACGAAAGGGGGAGAGAGATGGGGGAGGACACGCAACAAAGGGCCGCAGGTCAGACTCAAACCCGGGCCCCTGCAGGACTCAGCCAACATGGGGGGGACGCTCCTACTGGGGAGGCTAGAGGCCGCCCCATAACTAGGATATTTTAAGAAAAGTATATGTTGTTAAATAATGAAGTAGGGGTAACGAGGTATACTTTTATTCACATTAACTAGCATGTTAGTTAGCAGTAATTAGCCTGTGTCTATGTTAATGTTAACTAGCATGTTAGTTAGCAGTAATTAGCCTGTGTCTATGTTAATGTTAACTAGCATGTTAGTTAGCAGTAATTAGCCTGTGCCTATGTTAATGTTAACTAGCATGTTAGTTAGCAGTAATTAGCCTGTACCTATGTTAATGTTAACTAGCATGTTAGTTAGCAGTAATTAGCCTGTGTCTATGTTAATGTTAACTAGCATGTTAGTTAGCAGTAATTAGCCTGTGTCTATGTTAATGTTAACTAGCATGTCAGTTAGCAGTAATTAGCCTGTGGCTATGTTAATGTTAACTAGCATGTTAGTTAGCAGTAATTAGCCTGTGCCTATGTTAATGTTAACTAGCATGTTAGTTAGCAGTAATTAGCCTGTGTCTATGTTAATGTTAACTAGCATGTTAGTTAGCAGTAATTAGCCTGTGCCTATGTTAATGTTAACTAGCATGTTAGTTAGCAGTAATTAGCCTGTGCCTATGTTAATGTTAACTAGCATGTTAGTTAGCAGTAATTAGCCTGTGTCTATGTTATCTCCTAACATATACTGTACCTACCTCTCCGTCTCTGCTGATTGGGAATAGTTGAGATTTCTCTTGGAAGTCTATGGCGTCACTGTGTCTATTTCTTTTACTGTCTATGCAAAAGACACTGCAGAGCCAAATGATGTGTTGCATTCAGGTCCTGTGGGATTTAACAAGTACCTCCTTAGAATAACTTGTTTAGCCTGAATGTGTTTAACCATAAATACACCTTTTACTAAAAAAAACAGTTATAGATTACGTCTGTCTTCCATGTTCTGTTTTAATTAATGTTAACAATTTAACATTTCAATTAGTTACAGGACAACTCAGTAATTTATTAACTGGGGGGCGTCTCCAGACCCTCTGATTCTAAGAAGAGTTTACCTCCTAAAAGCTGAAGTCAGCAGCTTTAAAATGAGAAATGATCTCTGTTGGAAACAAGAGTTGCTGCATCCAATATCACAAACCTTCTCTTTTCTACTACTGTTGTCTGCAGACAGTTGGTACTTACACACTTTGTCATAATAATGGTAGGATGGGTATGTAACACCCAGGCTGCTCCTCGCCCAGGAATGAAGCTAAACCTGATAACTCCTCCCAGTCACATGATGTTACATCACAGCTCAGACTAGTCTCACTCAGACAGTCGTTGTCAGTGTTAAAGGTTAAAGCAGGCTAGTGTGCTAAGCTAGCGTTGCTAATGCTAGCTAGAGAGGAAAACACGTGTAGAACCAGTCCTGCAGATAACGTACCCCCCCATGTTAAAATACAGGGGCATAAGTATACACCCCCCTATGTTAAAATACAGGGGCATAAGTATACACCCCCCTATGTTAAAATACAGGGGCATAAGTATACCCCCCCTATGTTAAAATACAGGGGCATAAGTATACCCCCCCTATGTTAAAATACAGGGGCATAAGTATACCCCCTATGTTAAAATACAGGGGCATAAGTATACCCCCTATGTTAAAATACAGGGGCATAAGTATACCCCCTATGTTAAAATACAGGGGCATAAGTATACCCCCTATGTTAAAATACAGGGGCATAAGTATACACCCCCTATGTTAAAATACAGGGCATAAGTATACCCCCTATGTTAAAATACAGGGGCATAAGTATACCCCCCCTATGTTAAAATACAGGGGCATAAGTATACCCCCATGTTAAAATACAGGGGCATAAGTATACACCCCCTATGTTAAAATACAGGGGACATAAGTATACACCCCCTATGTTAAAATACAGGGGGCATAAGTATACACCCCCTATGTTAAAATACAGGGGCATAAGTATACACCCCCTATGTTAAAATACAGGGGCATAAGTATACACCCCCTATGTTAAAATACAGGGGCATAAGTATACACCCCCTATGTTAAAATACAGGGGCATAAGTATACACCCCCTATGTTAAAATACAGGGGCATAAGTATACACAGTTTTATTATTAAAGGCCAGTTATTTCATGGATCAGGATACTATGCATTCCCCCCCCCCACCCTCCCATCATCACACACCCTTCACCATACCTAGAGATCGGCATGGGGAACTTTCCATAAGATCATCTCTCAATGCAAATCACACCAGATATTAGGCTAACTGAAATAACAGCATGCTAATCCCCCATCATCACATACCCTTCACCATACCTAAAGATTAGCTGGTTTGATTTGCATTGAGAGATGATTTTATGTAAAGTACCCAATGCCGATCTCTAGGTATGGTGAAGGGTGTGTGATGATTTGGGGGGGGGTGCATAGTATCCTGATCCATGATCTGTGTGTTTTATAAGGACAATAAAGCTGAACCTAAAACCTCCGATGAGACAGTCATACTGTAGTCAGACGACTATATTAAATCTTACCCTGTCAACACACCCAGTCTCTCTCTCAAACTGCTCCTCATCCAGGAATGAAGCTAAACTTGATAACCCCCTCCAGATGTTCTTACAGAGTACATACTGTTGCCTGCAGTACAGTCTGCCGTAAACTCTGTGATAACATCTCAGCTTCAACTTTGAGCCTCTTGCTCAGATATGCAGCCCGGAGGATTGTGGGTCAGAAAGCACGCTGGCTTGTATAATGCAGAATGTGACCGGGTGCATAGGACGGTTTTTGGTGTTCTGTAAGTCAGACTACTATGTATTGGTGTAAACATTGTTTTTCCTGTCATAATAATGGTAGTATGAGTATGTAACACACCCAGTATCTCTCTCAAAGCACTCCTCGTCCAGGAATGAAGCTAAACTTGATAACTCCTCCCAATCACACGATGTTTTTACATCACAGCTCAGACTAGTCTCACTCAGACAGTCGTTGTCACTGAGCGAGAGGTGAGATGGCGCAGAGAGGAGTTCAGCTGGACCGGGAAACCTTCTCTTGTTCCATCTGTCTGGATCTACTGAAGGATCCGGTGACTACTCCCTGTGGACACAGCTACTGCATGAACTGTATTAAAAGCCACTGGGATGGAGAGGATGGTAAGTACAGCTACAGCTGTCCTCAGTGCAGGAAGACGTTCACACCGAGGCCTGTCCTGCTGAAAAGCACCATGTTAGCAGATTTAGTGGAGGAGCTGAAGAAGACTGGACTCCAAGCTGCTCCTGCTGATCACTGCTATGCTGGAGCTGAAGATGTGGCCTGTGATGTCTGCACCGGGAGGAAACTCAAAGCCATCAAGTCCTGTCTCATCTGTCTTGTCTCTTACTGTGAGAAACATCTTCAGCTTCATTATGATGTAGCTCAGTTAAAGAAACACAAGCTGGTGGAGCCGTCCAAGAAGCTCCAGGAGAACGTCTGCTCTCGTCATGATGAGGTGATGAAGATGTTCTGCCGTACTGATCAGCAGCTTATCTGTTATCTCTGCTCTGTGGAGGAACATAAAGGCCACGACACAGTCTCAGCTGCAGCAGAGAGAGCTGAGAGGCAGAGAGAGCTCGAGGGGAGTCGACTCAACATCCAGCAGAGAATCCAGGACAGAGAGAAAGATGTGAAGCTGCTTCAACAGCAGGCGGAGGCCATCAATCTCTCTGCTGATGAAGCAGCGGAGGACAGCGAGAAGATCTTCACTGAGCTGATCCGTCTCCTGGAGAAAAGAAGCTCTGATGTGAAGCAGCAGGTCAGATCCCAGCAGGAAAGGGAAGTGAGTCGAGTCCGAGAGCTTCAGGAGAAGCTGGAGCAGGAGATCACTGAGCTGAAGAGGAAAGACGCTGAGCTGAAGAAGCTCTCACACACAGAGGATCACAACCAGTTTCTACACAACTACCCCTCACTGGCACCACTCAGCCAATCAGCATCCAGCATCCAGATCCGTCCTCTGTGCTGCTTTGAGGTCGTGACAGCGGCCGTGTCAGAGCTCAGAGATAAACTACAGGACGTCCTGAGAGAGAAGAGGACAAACGTCTCACTGACAGGGACTGAAGTGGACGTTTTACTGCCTCAACCAGAGCCCAAGACCAGAGCTGGATTCTTACAATATTCACGTGAAATCACACTGGATCCAAACACAGCAAACACATGGCTGTTATTATCTGAGGAGAACAGGAAAGCAACAGTAATGAGTCAAGAACAGTCTTATTCTAGTCACCCAGACAGATTCACTGGCTGGTCTCAGGTCCTGAGTAGAGAGAGTCTGACTGGACGTTGTTACTGGGAGGTGGAGAGGAGAGGGAGAGGAGGAGGAGTTGACGTAGCAGTCGCATACAAGAATATCAGGAGAGAGGGGGCGTCGGATGAATGTTTATTTGGACGAAATGACAAATCTTGGGCGTTAGATTGTAACAACAACAGTTATACATTTTGGTCCAACAATGTCCAAACTCCCGTCTCAGGTCCTGGGTCCTCCAGAGTAGGAGTGTACCTGGATCACAGTGCAGGTATTCTGTCCTTCTACAGCGTCTCTGAAACCATGACTCTCCTCCACAGAGTCCAGACCACGTTCACTCAGCCCCTCTATGCTGGACTTTGGGTTAATTGGTTTGGAGGCTCTGCTGAGTTGTGTAAAGTGAAGTAGACAGAAGTCATTTAAGGGTTAAATTAAACTCTGACTTATTTAGTCTCCATGGTTACTGCTGAGAGCTGATTGTTGAGGCCTTTCTTCACTGCTCAGAGATCAGCTGTCAATCAAACATTATGGGATGTCCTTTGACATCTTTTAGTTGTGTCTCCTTTTTCTTGTGACCAGCGTGATGCTTGTTTTAGTCCCATTATAACACATATTGATGATCTAAATATGGACGATGCTCAAAGACGAAGGCGGCTGTTCTCATGTTATCTTGAGAAAGCCTGAGAGAAGAAGACGAAAAACATTTTCCCTTATCTCAACGTTTTTGTTGCTTTTTCCAACATTTTTCACCCATATATTTCGACTTCTTTTACTTTAGATATAAAAAAACCTTTGAAAACGGGTCAAATGTGACCTGAAGACAACATGAGGGTTAAAGGCTGCTTTACAGTAAAGTGATTAGAGCGCGACCAATAAAGGATTTTAGGGCCGATATATTACGAATATTTGGTTAGTTAAGAATCCAATTTTCCAATATATCAGCCAATAAATTAAAAAAAGGAAAAAAAATCCAAAAACACGTATATCTTTTATTCTCTTGGATCCTCTGCTGAGTTGTGTAAAGTGAAATAGACAGAAGTCATTTAAGGGTTAAATTCTGAGTTTTAACTCTTTGTCTTATTTAGTCTCCATGTTTGTTGCTGACAGCTGATTGTTGTCCTTCTATTTTTCATGTTTTTCATGGTTGTTTTTTCTTATTTTATTTGGGATTTTATCAACATTTTTAGACACTTTCTTCAACATTTATTTGCTTTTCTAAAGGTTTTTTTAAATTAGTTTGAGGATTCTTGCTTGTATTGAGGTTTTAGAAGTGATGAGATGTTTTTGTTTGAGAAAATCATTCGGGGAGCCCCAGAAGCTCTGAATGAGCTCAGATGAGATCTGTTATTTTACCTGCAGAGGGAAGTCCATATATGGTCGGACAGGTGTGTCTGCAGGTTCACAGCTGTGCTGGGAGGGGTTGACCTGCAGAGACACACAGAGACAGAGACACAGAGACAGACAGAGACACACACAGACAGAGACAGAAGCTATGTTTCCAGCCACACTTTTTTATCCAAGTTAAGTGATATTGTTTATGGCTGCAACCTGCCACATAACGAAGAAGAAGAAGAAGTTTTAGTTAATTTCCGCCCAATATGAGTTTTTTTTTTACCAAACTTCAGATAATTCAATTGACAAATGGATGGAAACGTAGCCAGAGACACACAAATACACACAGAGACAGACTGACACAGAGACACACAAATACACACAGAGACAGACTGACACAGAGACACATAGAGACAGAGACTCAAAAAGACAGAAAGAGACAGACACACACTGAGACACACTGAGACAGACAGAGACAGAGACACACAGAGAGAGACACACAGAGACAGATACACACTGAGACACACTGAGACACACAGAGCCACACAAATACACACAAAGACAGACTGACATAGAGACACACAGAGACAGAGAGACACAGAGACAGAGACAGACATTTCCAGAAGAGAAATGTGATTGTAAAAGTCTACAAATACTCATTGCCTCAGTCTGAGAAAAACCCATTTAGAGAAAACATCTGGATTATACATAACATAACATTAACATCTGGTCATTATGGGAGAAAAGGGTCCAACTAATGAACTAACACATATCAACAGTTCATTACTTACATTAACACAGAGAAATATTACATATCTTATTATTACTGCTGTTCTGAAATCTCATGTTAAATATGCAAATGCTAACTTTTGGTGAATTTAGGAGAACTTTGAACGTGCAAATAGACAAAGTTTAGTACAATAATCACCTGAATGTGTATTTTGGTATGATGGATTTTAATAAACCTCATTTATTTGTATCTGTTATGTTTTCATCATTTTTTCCGCTTGACATTTTTAGTATTGAATGCAAATAAAATGCTTATTATGGTTCTCTGGCAATACAAAACTAACGTACTACAATGTTGTGCATTTTCTTTATAGGTGTCACGTGCCGTGTATTATGTGTATTGTCGGCTAGTGTGTGATTCTCTGCAGGTGTGTGTGATTCTCTGCAGGTGTGTGTGATTCTCTGCAGGTGTGTGCTGCTGACGACAGGCCTCCAGCTGAGGCTGATCAGCTGATCAGAGCTTAACAGAAGCAGCATGGCTGTGTGCTGGGGTGATGCCTCCGTGGAAGCCAGCAGCGAGTGGGCAGAGAAGTGCTGGTGAGCTGCTGTGGGATCTGCTCTGAATCCAACCGGGGATAAAGTGCCGGTGTTCGTCTTCCTTTTGGAGATTGTTTTAAGTTGCCTCGTGTTGTGCGGACACAATAAGATGACCTCATTTACCCAAATTTATTGTTTTAAACTGTTTGCGTCCTCCACCCCTAGACTTCTTTGGGTCGTAACAGGTTTTGGGGGCTCGTCCGGGATCTTTTGTTTGCATGGTTTTCATTGTCTGTTGCGGTAAGTCTTTCTGTTTGATATTCTTATGTAGCCCTGTGTGCTGTCTCCGTGGCTTTGCTGGTGTGTGATTGTGAAACTGCTTCCTCAGTCCAGGTAGGGTAGTGTCCAGCTGGGCCTCATCAGCCTTTCCGTTGGACACAAATTTATTGTTTTGCCTTTTTTGTTTTTATAGTCAATCCTGGACGAGACGGCGTTCTCCAAACGGGGCTGGCGTTTCAGGGTTTTGTCCGCTGATGTGATGCCTCGAGCCCGGCACGGCTTCAGAAGATAAACAGGGTTTAGTATTGGTTAGGCAAGTCCTGGGGAAGGTTTTTTCCGTGAGGCAAGGTTGGAGGTCTATTGTGTGGATTTAATATTAATATCCAACATTAAAATTGGTGTGTCCAGCGTGAATGTGCTTGTGTTGTGAGTAGTGTACAACGGCAGGTTTTCAGTTGGGTGCATTTGTGTCTAACCCTACTTTAGGTACTTTTGACGTGTACAAAGAAGGATCTGCATGAGATTGCGGTATATCATGGTATTTCTGTGTCTGCTTCCCTCCTTAAAGCTGAGATAAAGGCTTTTATGTCCGATAGTCTGTTAATATTGCTCCAGTTTGACATCAGGGAGCCACACGACAGCCAGTCACTTTACAGCAGTTTGATCCGATGTCAGTCGATTCATCTCCGGGTTCAACGCTGGATGCCAGGTTGAAGGTGCAGTTAATTCAGATAGAGAGGGAGGAGGAAGAGAGAGATTTTCAGCTTTAGTCCCTGGAGTTCTCCGTGTTTGTTAGCACCTAAGTCTGACAGTAGTCGTCGCTTCTGTACAGATTTTCGTAAAGTGAATGCGGTTACTGTGTCAGACTCCTTTCCTTTGCCCCGTATGGATGACTGTGTTGACACGGTTGGACCAGCTGTGTGTATTTCAAAGATCTGGTCAAAGGGCACTGGCAGGTGCCTTTGACAGACGGGGCTTCTGAAATCTCTACCTCTGTCACTCCTGATGCATTTATACAGTACACTGTGATGCCTTTCGGCATGAAGAATGCACCTGCCACTATTCAGCGCCTGATGCAGGGTGTATTAGGAGATGTACCTGACTGCAGTGTGCATCTTGATGATGTGGTGGGCTACTCCAGTGAGTGGGAGAGTCACATGTCCAGTCAAGAAACTGTATTCCAACGGCTGGCGGATGCCTCGCTTACCCTTACCTTGGCCAATGTGAGTTTGGTAAGGCCACTGTCAGATTCATCTGCCAACCCTAATAGAACTGGATCAGGTCTGCCGTGCATCAGCTCTTAATTCTGCTGTTATAGTTTTAGAGCCGGAGGACTTCCTTCTTTTGACACGCTGATCTCTCTCCTCTCTCTTTCTATCTGAGCGCATCCACGTCCCAGAAACCCTTGTTACTACCTAACCAATTGGGGAGCTTGTTCCCCGGAGTCCTTATGTCACCCAGCAGTTTTCCTTTGATTAAGGTGGCACCAAAATCATGGTTGTAGCTGTTGCTGTGGTCCTGCTCCGTGCCCTGCTACGTCCTGCTACACCCTGCTATGTCCTGCAGTGCTCTACTACGCCCTCCTATGCCCGGCTACGTCATGAACTACTACAACTACTATTTCTCATTGTTCCAATATCTTTCACTGTGACTGTTAATGCCACTGTACTTGAATGGTCGGGTCCTTGTAAATTATAGAGCGGTCTAGACCTGCTCTATCTGTAGATTATAGAGCGGTCTAGACCTGCTCTATCTGTAAATTATAGAGCGGTCTAGACCTGCTCTATCTGTACATTATAGAGCGGTCTAGACCTGCTCTATCTGTACATTATAGAGCGGTGTAGACCTGCTCTATCTGTAGATTATAGAGCGGTCTAGACCTGCTCTATCTGTAAATTATAGAGCGGTCTAGACCTGCTCTATCTGTAAATTATCCTGAGATAACTCTTTTTATGATTTAAAACTATAAATAACATTGGATTGAAGTGTTCAGAGTACTTATCTGACACCTTGTACACATGTTCTAGGATTGTGAGATTATTATATTTTAGGGTTCATGCCAGTTTAGTTTAATAACTTTGTGTTGATTTTAAACAGTTAAAAGGAACATTTAAGAGACTTTGACTAAGAGTCAGAGACGTATGGAGACATCAACAAAACCTGAGGAGCCAAGAAGTATTTTAAAACTAGAAATGTCATGTTTTCTGATGTAGAGGACGTTTTAACTGAGGTGTCATTTAAAATGAGGAAACAAAGTCCAAAGTCAATGTGGCACTCCTCATCCTGACATGAGTCAATGTTTGATAACCCCTCCCTGTTTTGCATAATGACAATAAAGCTGAACCTTGGACCTGGATCCCTTGATAAGACAGTCACGCACACTGTAAGTCACAGTCAGAGTCAGTCATCACTGAGAGGTGAGATGGCGCAGAGAGGAGTTCAGCTGGACCGGGAAACCTTCTCTTGTTCCATCTGTCTGGATCTACTGAAGGATCCGGTGACTACTCCCTGTGGACACAGCTACTGCATGAACTGTATTAAAAGCCACTGGGATGGAGAGGATGGTAAGTACAGCTACAGCTGTCCTCAGTGCAGGAAGACGTTCACACCGAGGCCTGTCCTGCTGAAAAACACCATGTTAGCAGATGTAGTGGAGGAGCTGAAGAAGACTGGACTCCAAGCTGCTCCTGCTGATCACTGCTATGCTGGAGCTGAAGATGTGGCCTGTGATGTCTGCACCGGGAGGAAACTCAAAGCCATCAAGTCCTGTCTCATCTGTCTTGTCTCTTACTGTGAGAAACACCTTCAGCTTCATTATGATGTAGCTCAGTTAAAGAAACACAAGCTGGTGGAGCCGTCCAAGAAGCTCCAGGAGAACGTCTGCTCTCGTCATGATGAGGTGATGAAGATGTTCTGCCGTACTGATCAGCAGCTTATCTGTTATCTCTGCTCTGTGGATGAACATAAAGGCCACGACACAGTCTCAGCTGCAGCAGAGAGAGCTGAGAGGCAGAGAGAGCTCGAGGGAGTCGACTCAACATCCAGCAGAGAATCCAGGACAGAGAGAAAGATGTGAAGCTGCTTCAAAAGCAGGCGGAGGCCATCAATCTCTCTGCTGATGAAGCAGTGGAGGACAGCGAGAAGATCTTCACTGAGCTGATCCGTCTCCTGGAGAAAAGAAGCTCTGATGTGAAGCAGCAGGTCAGATCCCAGCAGGAAAGGGAAGTGAGTCGAGTCCGAGAGCTTCAGGAGAAGCTGGAGCAGGAGATCACTGAGCTGAAGAGGAAAGACGCTGAGCTGAAGAAGCTCTCACACACAGAGGATCACAACCAGTTTCTACACAACTACCCCTCACTGGCACCACTCAGCCAATCAGCATCCAGCATCCAGATCCGTCCTCTGAGCTGCTTTGAGGACGTGACAGCGGCCGTGTCAGAGCTCAGAGATAAACTACAGGACGTCCTGAGAGAGAAGAGGACAAACGTCTCACTGACAGGGACTGAAGTGGACGTTTTACTGCCACAACCAGAGCCCAAGACCAGAGCTGGATTCTTACAATATTCACGTGAAATCACACTGGATCCAAACACAGCATACACACGGCTGTTATTATCTGAGGGGAACAGGAAAGCAACAGTAATGAAACAACAACAGTCTTATTCTAGTCACCCAGAGAGATTCACTAACACGTGGCAGGTCCTGAGTAGAGAGAGTCTGACTGGACGTTGTTACTGGGAGGTGGAGTGGAGAGAGAGAGGAGTTGATGTAGCAGTCGCATACAAGAATATCAGGAGAGCGGGGAGGTTGGATGGATGTGGATTTGGATTCAATGACAAATCTTGGGTATTAGATTGTAACAACAACAGTTATACATTTTGGTCCAACAATGTCCAAACTCCCGTCTCAGGTCCTTGGTCCTCCAGAGTAGGAGTGTACCTGGATCACAGTGCAGGTATTCTGTCCTTCTACAGCGTCTCTGAAACCATGACTCTCCTCCACAGAGTCCAGACCACGTTCACTCAGCCCCTCTATGCTGGACTAAGGTTTGATTGGTATGGAGAGTCTGCTGAGTTGTGTAAAGTGAAATAGACAGAAGTCATTTAAGGGTTAAATTAAACTCTTTGACTTATTGAGTCTCCATGGTTACTGCTGAGAGCTGATTGTTGAGGCCTTTCTTCACTGCTCAGAGATCAGCTGTCAATCAAACTTTATGGGATGTCCTTTGACATCTTTTATTTCTCTTTAAAGATTATTTGTGTTGTTTATATGACGTAGAAAATGAGTTCCATTAGTTTTCTACTCTCCCTTTTCTTGTGACCAGCGTGATGCTTGTTTTAGTCCCATTATAACACATATTGATGATGTAAATATGGACGATGCTCAACGACGAAGACAGCTGTTCTCATGTTATCTTGAGAAAGCCTGAGAGAAGAAGATCTGTACTGAGATGATCTGTAGATATTATTCATATATTTCTCCATGTTATGTATCTGTGGGACAGGAGGATGTCTGGTAAATAGCGGTGTCTTGTAGTCCCATGTGGGACGGATCAAATAGAAATCAAATAGTTTCTCTTCCACTGCATGGCTCTGAAGTAGGGCTGGCCAATATCTCCATATTATATCCATATCGGGATATGAGACTAGATATCCTCCTAGATTTTGGATATCACAACATCCTGATATGACATAAGTGTCTTTTCCTGGTTTTAAAGTACAATGATGTCATTTCCTGAACTTATCACACTGTTCCAGCTGTTCTATTATTTGCCTTTTCCACATTTTACTGATGATTATTTATCTAAAATCTAAGTGTGAAGATATTTTGTTAAAGCACCAATTTTCAACCCCAGAATATTGCCGCAATGTCAATATCGAGGTATTTGGTTAACAATATCGTGATATCTGGTTCTCGCCCAGATCTACTCAAGCACCAGACCTCCTTTATCCTGCACACGCTGTCCTCTTTGTGGACATTTGGAAACATATTTAGATTTGCATGTATTAGTTTGTTGGAGGAGGAAATGGGAAAGTGATATGAGAGTAGAACTGAGGAACTTTTCCTCCTGAAACACCACCAAGTCCAGTGTTCATGATTAGAGTCAGTCTGTCCTTTCAACTTTCCTCACTACAACTGCTCCATCACAGAGAAATGAGCAGAGTTTTCTATCACTTGTTGATTTTTAAAGCCAACATGTCATCTCTGCACCGAGTCAATACATATTACAGACTTAAAAAAGTTGCAGGTTTGAACAAACATCCCAACTCAGACACCATGAAGCAGGGGTCTTCAATGTTTTTAAGCCCCGGTCCTCTTAGCTGAAAGAGAGACTGAGCAAGGATCCCCTACTAAATACATTGTATAACATGAAGTTGCATATTACTGGGCCTACAACACGTGTAGGGCGACCTGAAGCTTTTATACATCTACATCTACATTTTTGTGTGTGCATAGAATACAAAGTTATTAAAATACCTTAATTGTAATAATAATAATTGTTGAATAATAGTTTTGTGGTTTTTGCAAGTATATATGGGTGGCAAGTGATTACTTATTTATATTAAAATTATGAATTAATACATTATTAATACAGTTTTTTACAATCACTTTGCTACTAATTTCAGAACCTTTATGTCATTTTTCAAAACTCTAGACACAAAACTCAAAACGGTCATCACTTGTAACCCATGCTGTCCGATGTTCAGAACATCGCATTGTGCATTCATGTCTTTATAGAAATCTTACACAATCATTGTTTCATAAAACTAATTTATTGTGAAATATCATTTAACATTACTTTAGATCACTCACACACAAGCAACCCATAGTGTCACTGTGTCATTGTTCATAAAATCATTAATAATAATAAATAATAGGTGATACATGTTTCATTATGGTACTAGATGAAAATACATCCCTGTGAAAGTACTGCGGTATTAGAGAGAATACTACAGACACAGTGGGATCATTAAGCAAAATCTGAGATGTATTGGTGAAAAACAATACAGTACAATCACAAAATAGACTTATTTGAATCAAAGCTAAATACTAGCTAGGAAATAGAAAAGACAGTACTGTAAGACATCAAATGCAGTGTTCCTCAACTGGCTTGTACTGCAAAAAAGCAAAACAAAGAAGTGATTACTGTACTTCTACATCATCAACTCTGTCATGTGGATCTGGCCTCAGGTTCTCACCAATATCACAATTAGCCAAACATCTTGGAAAAAACCTTCAGGCATGGCGAGCAATGTGGTATGAGTATATATAAAGTATCTATAAAGTGTATATCTCAATCAGGGTTGGGCCTGCATGCATACAGTGCAGTACTGTCAATACTGTGAATAGTCTTAGAGGAAAGGTAGTACATGTGTTGTGGTTTGGTTTTTTTTGCTTTGGATTCTCTTCCTCTTTTGGTCCTGTCTTGTGTTTGTGTCCTAGTGTCCTCCCTGGTCCTGTGTTGTTGGTCCTGTCTTGTGTTTGTGTCCTAGTGTCCTCCCCGGTCCTGTGTTGTGGGTCCTGTCTTGTGTTTGTGTCCTAGTGTCCTCCCTGGTCCTGTGTTGTTGGTCCTGTCTTGTGTTTGTGTCCTAGTGTCCTCCCTGGTCCTGTGTTGTTGGTCCTGTCTTGTGTTTGTGTCCTAGTGTCCTCCCCGGTCCTGTGTTGTGGGTCCTGTCTTGTGTTTGTGTCCTAGTGTCCTCCCTGGTCCTGTGTTGTTGGTCCTGTCTTGTGTTTGTGTCCTAGTGTCCTCCCCGGTCCTGTGTTGTGGGTCCTGTCTTGTGTTTGTGTCCTAGTGTCCTCCCCGGTCCTGTGTTGTGGGTCCTGTCTTGTGTTTGTGTCCTAGTGTCCTCCCCGGTCCTGTGTTGTGGGTCCTGTCTTGTGTTTGTGTCCTAGTGTCCTCCTCGGTCCTGTGTTGTGGGTCCTGTCTTGTGTTTGTGTCCTAGTGTCCTCCTCGGTCCTGTGTTGTGGGTCCTGTCTTTTGTTTGTGTCCTAGTGTCCTCCCCGGTCCTGTGTTGTTGGTCCTGTCTTGTGTTTGTGTCCTAGTGTCCTCCCTGGTCTTGTGTTGTTGGTCCTGTCTTGTGTTCCCCTGAGTTTCTATATGTTCTGTTTCCTGTCTGGTGTTTGTCTTGTCCTGTCTTTAGTTCTACTTCCTGTGTCTCCCCGTCCCTGTGATTACCTGATGTTTTCCACCTGACTCCCTGCCCTCTTGTCACCTGCCCTCGTTACCTGTTACCTCGTGTGTTTAATGTGCTTCCCTCGTCTCTGGTCCGATCCTTTTGTCCTCTCCGTGAGTTCGTTGTGTCGTGCTGTGCGCGTCTTGTCGCAGTTTTCCAGGTGTTGTTTCCTGTTCCCTTGGACTTTTGTCCCCGTGAGTTTTACCCTGCCTTTGTTCCCAGTTTTTGTGTTTCTTTCCCCCTGGACCTTTTTGGGAGCTTTTTGGGATTTTGGGACATTTTTGTGCTTTCTGTTGGATCCCGTGTTCATTGGACTGTGTGTTTTGTTAATAAAGTTTTTTTGAAGCTCTCACCTGCTCCGCTTTTGGGTCCTCCTTCATTCTACATCACCACAACATGGGACCATAGAAACAGTGTCTGAACAGTAGTGTTTTACAGTAAAGAATGATGATGATGAAATATTACATCCATAGATAATGTAGTCTAACTGGTTCATGCTCCACGCTAATTGGTGCCAATGAATCTCGGTATCTTGAGACTTTCATGATCTAAACATGGAATATTGTCTGTCTCCATACAACTATGTATTAAGAGTAATGCAACAGTTACTTATCATTTTGAGCTGTTGTATAAATAGTTAGATCACTATAATGAAATGAAGAGACAATCATCAAAATTTAATGTGGGAATTTTATTTATAGTATCAATTCATAACCAGAGTTATCTCGACACTTTACAGATAGAGCAGGTCTAGACCAGATAGAGTAGGTCTAGACCAGATAGAGCAGGTCTAGACCACACTCCATAATTTACAAGGACCCAACAGTTCTAGTAGTTTCCTCCAGACCAAGCAACAGTGCGACAGTGGCGAGGAAAACGTCCTTTTAGGCAGAAACCTCGGACAGACCCAGACCCAGACCCAGACCCAGACCCAGACCCAGGCTCTTGGTAGGCGGTGTCTGACGACCGGTTGGGGTTAGAGTGAAGAGTGGCAATAACAGTCACAAAGAATAGTAGTTTGCAGAGCTGCCAACTTTCCCCAAAACCTTGGCGTGAGATTTGGGGGGCCAACCCATATTTTGCCGCGTACAAAGCAATTTCTTTGGCTCTTTCAGCATCATTATCCTTCAGGGTTTAAATTGGGTTTTGTTATGTGTGTGGGGGGGAGGGGGGGCGCTCTCTAGGGGGTCTGGGGGTAAGCTCCCCCAGGAATTCTTTTAGAAAAATAAACCATTAAATGGCACTTTCTGGAGAGTTTTGAGCAAAAAAATGGAGAAATCAAGTCTTACATGATATGTGCAAAACTGCAGGGTTAAGAACCTTAGCACTGTTGTATCAACAGGTATTAGCATGTAGCATGTAGCATTTACATTAATGTTAATCAGTCATCACTTGATTACACATTGTATTACCTTCTTATGATATAAGAAGTGACCCGGACAATATGCCAAACATAATGAGCCACTTGAAGAGACAGCAGCATATGTCAGCAACAGCTGAGATGATTTGGGTCTGTGGTGAACAGGTCCAGGGGTCCCTGGTGTAGGGACCAGGGACCCAAAGTTAAATTAATGTTGAGGGATCAACTAAGACCATTGACATTCTAAAGAGTAAGAAACACTGATTTTCCTAAATTCTAACCTTTGTGCCAAGGCTCAGTCATGTTTGGCCCTCATCCTCTGTGCCCCACTTACTGTAGGCTATTTACTTTATTACTTTGGGAAAATAAAGACTATTTGTTTATTTTATGAAACATTGAATGAATTATTTACAGTTACATTTAGAGATGCACAGAGATTAGAGAAGCACAATAATGGCCCAACGTTTCCCAGTATCTGCCCCCCCCCCCCTGGTGCTGGCACAAACATCTGGACCAGTCAGAGCTGGCCTGGCAACCCAATGGCAGAGGTTTTGTTTCCAGATTTTGTGATGATATATATAATTTTGAGTATTACACAGTGAATGTTTCTGCTATAACTATTTCTACCCATTTCTAGGCTACATCAAGTTATGCTGGAAACAATTGAAAATATCGAAAAATAAGGCCCTCAGGTGTTTTGTTGGGGAAGTACATCTCTTTAAATGTGCACTTATTCATGTGAATCATACATTAATTCATTTGAATGAATGTATAAACCCCTGGACTTCATGTAGCTCAGATGTGTTTCATCAGATTTCTGCTTATGTTTACAACTTTGTGCACATTCAAAATATATCTCCTCCCATCTCTGTTGTTTGAGATTTGGAGAGTTGTAATGTAGTCTGCTGTGTGTTACATACCGGAGAGGTATTTTTATGGTTGTGTGTGTGTGTGTGTGTGTGTGTGTGTGTGTGTGTGTGTGTGTGTGTGTGTGTGTCCGTCCTTCAGTTCCAATGAGGGACAGGAAGAACCTGCAGCCCTCATTACGGTCAACAAGTGAGATATGCAGCGAGAACGCTGATCCTCTCTGTAACTCACAGTGTTAATCAGTCCAATTAATCTTCACCCCTGTCGCCGCTCTCACATGCACACACACGCACACGCACTCGCGCACATACAGGAACATTTATTTGCGGGTACTTGACTCCCCCTCTCCAAATGAGATGGGCAACACGCAGGCTAATAAAGCGGCTAATTGTGTGGTTGTCTGGCGAGATTGATTTGTCTGTTTCAACACTGATAACAGCAGCAATCATCTCCCTCTGCGCTGCTCTGCCTGGGCTGCTTACGTGACAGCCACGAGGCCGCATGTGTGCGTCGCATGTGTGTGTGCGTGCGTGCGTGTGTGTGTGCGTGCATGTGTGTGTGCATGCATGCGGGAGATGAGCAGACTTCTGCAACTAACTTGTGAAGACATCAAGGACACTGAAGTCTTTCGGTGCTTTTTGTTTGGTGTTTCCAAAGAGAACAGACTCGACACAGAGAGGAAGGTGAATGACAGCAGCACATGTCAATAAATGCCTTCTTGTGATGATCTTTTTTATGACTTCATTATATAATGTATCATCCTTCCCCTTTCCAGTAAGGGTTATTTGAATTTGATTGCATTGAGCATTGAGAATCTTCTGTTATTGTGTCCCATCCTCCTCCTCCTCCTCCTCCTCCTCCTCCTCCTCCTCCTCCTCCTCTCTTTGGGAGGTATAACTCTGGTTTAGTGAGGGTGTGTCAGGTGCTGCAGTGAGATTATAGAGCAGTCAGTATAAAGTATACACACACACACACACACACACACACACACACACACACACACACAATTCCCAGCCGGGCTTCATCTCTTAATGATACGTTTTTAAATACTTAAATTAAAGCATAAATCCCAGAACGATTCCTGATTATGAACCCAGAGTATTTATTCTTCTGTATTTTTATTATCTTCTCCCATTCAGTTCCTTTGTTGTCGTCTCTGAAGTGTAACTGTTTGTTCTTGTCCTTCTTATCCGACCCACAGGAGCGTTTTCTATCGGCAACATTCAGACGCAGTTTGCTTAGGTTTTGTCAGGATTTGTGAGGCTTGGACCCAAAAATGCAGCGTTAGCGATGAGGAGACAGCAGGCAGTGTAAAAAAGATTTATTAAACAGAAAAGCTTAACACAGAAGGTGTCCTGAGGCAGGCAGGCAAAAGAAATCCAGAACAAAATCCAAAAAGCAGAAGGAAAGGCCACCGGGAGCGAAGGTGATGAACAGACAGACAAAGAAGTCACAGGACTAAATCCACTAAAAGGGAGCAGATCCAGAAGGCAAAGCCCTCGATCTACCGGTCAGTTCTGGTTCCTACCCTCACCTATGGTCATGAAGGCTGGGTCAGGACCCAAAGAACCAGATCCAGGGTACCAGCGGCTAAAATGGGTTTCCTCAGGAGGGGGGCTGGCGTCTCCCTTAGAGATCGGGTGAGAAGCTCAGTCCTCCGAGAGGAGCTCGGAGTAGAGCCGCTGCTCCTTCACGTCGAAAGGAGCCAGTTGAGGTGGTTTGGGCATCTGGTAAGGATGCCTCCTGGGGGGCTCCCTAAGGAGGTGGTCTAGTGACGTCCAGTTGGGAGGAGGCCTCGGGAAAGACCCAGGACTAGGCCGAGGGATGTCCAGCTGGGAGGAGGCCTAGAGGAAGACCCAGGACAGGAACATGAGGACAACATGAGGGCAACATAAAGACAACATGAGGACAACAGGAAGACAACATGAAGACAACATGAGGACATGAAGACAACATAAAGACAACATGAGGACAACATGAAGACAACATGAGGGTTAAGCAAAACTTTCTGTCATCATAAATCAGAAGACATTGTCCCACAGGTGTCCGGTCTTGCACAGACCCCCGCTGCTCCAAGGTTAACGTCTGGAGTTGAAACAGCGTAACGCAGCGTAACGGACGCATTTTGAGGGTTAATCTCCATTCAAGGGTGCACCGGGAAAACGGAGCCTTTTGTTTTGGTTTGATTTTATGCTGCTTTAGATGTGAATTAGCAGAAACATTGTTCATAAATTGCAGATGTGCATGAGTGAAATGAGAGTAAGACACTGGAAGAAGAAGCTATTAAAGCCATGCATGATTAAATGAATTAAAGACAGTTTGCTTCCTCACCTTGCCTGTTTATCCAATATTTTTGGGAGCCATCGTTTTCAACATTTTAACGTATCCTACGACAAATCATAGTATGTTTGTTCCTGTGTGTGTGGCGAGAGACTGTAAGCTATTTCTACCCAAGTGTGATTAATTATATTCGATTGAAGAGCGTAACAATTTGGAGCTCCACTGTGGAAGTACCTGTCAGGCTCAGATAAGCATTAAGAATAAAAAGCAGCGTGGTGAGAGTAAAGAGGAAGTACACAGAGAGTGAAAGAGAGGGAGAGGAGGAGAAATAATGTTGCACATGTTGTCGGTCCTCACACACAGCTTCAGTTAGAGATGAAGAAATGCTCGACATGGAGGTTTTAATGAAGGTTGATTTGGGATCTGATACGCCTTGTTGGATATGGGAAAAAATACAGCAGCAGTCTCTTATGTCCAGACCTTCCTCCACAGCTCTGCGGTTGGGAGAAAAACCTGCTCTGGTGTATCAGCGTTTCTTTAAGCCAATCACAGTCGTCATGGGCGGGGCTAAGCTCCGGACGGAGCCACGGTGCCGCTGCTAAATAGTCTCACGAAGGAAGTTGTTTTGGTGGAACATGTGTACGTTCAGAAGTAGTTTTAGTCGTCAACAGAGACTCTGATTGGACAGATAGTCTAGCTAGCTGTCTGGATTTACCCTGCAGAGATCTGAGGACCAGGTAACCATAGTCCTCAGATTGGACAGATAGTCTAGCTAGCTGTCTGGATTTACCCTGCAGAGATCTGAGGACCAGGTCACCATAGTCCTCAGAAATACAGACAGAGTAGGTCTAGACCTCTTTAAAATTTACAGATAGAGTAGATCTAGTCCGCTCTGACCCAGGCTCTTGGTAGGCTGACGGGGCCAGTTGCGGTATTTATAGTCACAATAGTAGTTGTAGTTCATGGCGTGGCAGGGTGGTGCAAGGCGTAGCAGGACGTAGCAGGAACAGCATAATTAAGAGCTGGTGCACGGCAGACCGGGTCCAGTTCTATAAGTGTTGGTAGATGAATCTGACGACTATGAAGAGAAGCAGAGAAGAGAAGGGGTGCCGTGTCTGCAGCTATACACCCTCCCCCGCTGGTCTAGACGGACGCTGCAACTCATCACTCTCCAACTATAAGCTTTATCAAAGAGGAGGGTTTTCAGGTTATTCTTAAATGTGGTGATGATGTCTGCCCCCCCTCCGAACCCAGTATGGGAGCTGGTGGAGCTGGTGGAGGCTGGGGGGGTGTGGCCTTGACCACCTGCCACTTTGCTCGTTTGAAAGCCATGAGGTCTCTCTCTCATGGGGGAATTCTCTGGGTGGGCAAAGCAGAGAAAGGGAGGTAACCTTGCCCTTATGACCTCAAGGGACGATTCCAAAAAACTCATAAACCTCATTTTCATACCGTGGGCCCTTTAAGAAACATCTCTTCACACCGAACACCTATGAAAGCAGAATAATGCTGTTTTTTGTTCTTTCACACTGCAGAAGGAGTAAATATATTTTGCACATACGTGTGTGTATATATATATATACACTCACCAGCCACTTTATTAGGTACACCTGTCCAACTGCTCGTTAACACTTAATTTCTAAGCAGCCAATCACATGGCGGCAACTCAGAGCATTTAGGCATGTAGACATGGTCAAGAGAATCTCCTGCAGTTCAAACCGAGCATCAGTATGGGGAAGAAAGGTGATTTGAGTGACTTTGAACGTGGCATGATTGTTGGTGCCAGAAGGGCTGGTCTGAGTATTTCAGAAACTGCTAATCTACTGGGATTTTCACGCACAACCATCTCTAGGGTTTACAGAGAATGGTCCGAAAAAGAAAACATCCAGTGAGCGGCAGTTCTGTGGGCGGAAATGCCTTGTTGATGCCAGAGGTCAGAGGAGAATGGCCAGACTGGTCGAGCTGATAGAAGGGCAACAGTGACTCAAATAACCACCTGTTACAACCAAGGTGGGCAGAAGAGCATCTCTGAACGCACAGTACGTCGAACTTTGAGGCAGATGGGCTACAGCAGCAGAACACCACATCGGGTGCCACTCCTTTCAGCTCAGAACAGGAAACTGAGACTACAATTTGCACAAGCTCATCGAAATTGACAATAGAAGATTGAAAACGTTGCCTGGTCTGATGAGTCTCGATTTCTGCTGCGACAGTCGGATGGTAGGGTCAGAATTTGGCCCTACAACATGAGCATGGATCCATCCTGCCTTGTATCAACGGTTCAGGCTGGTGGTGTGGTGCGGTGTGGGGAATATTTTCTTGGCACTCTTGGGCCCCTTGGTACCAATTGAGCATCGTTGCAACGCCACAGCCTACCTGAGTATTGTTGCTGACCATGTCCATCCCTTTATGACCATAATGTACCCAACTTCTGATGGCTACTTTCAGCAGGATAATGCACCATGTCATAAAGCTGGAATCATCACAGACTGGTTTCTTGAACATGACAATGAGTTCGCTGTACTCAAATGGCCTCCACAGTCACCAGATCTCAATCCAATAGAGCATCTTTGGGATGTGGTGGAACGGGAGATTCGCATCATGGATGTGCAGCCGACAAATCTGCGGCAACTGTGTGATGCCATCATGTCAATATGGACCAAACTCCCTGAGGAATGCTTCCAGCACCTTGTTGAATCTATGCCACGAAGAATTGAGGCAGTTCTGAAGGCAAAGGGGGTCCAACCCGTTACTAGCATGGGGTACCTAATAAAGTGGCCGGTGAGTGCATACTATATATATATATATATAGTATATATATATATATATATATATATATATATATATATATATATATATATATATATATATATATATATATATATATATATATCCAGTATAATAGAGTATATTTAACAGATGGGATATTAGAGGAAAACAGGGTGGAAGAAGATCCAGTTACCTTTAACAGGAGTGGCTGAAACGGCCAGCGGGATAGATATCTGACATGTTTCAGTATGAAAGTGAGATTGTGTGAGTATGGGCCTCACCTGTGTGGGTGTGGGTGTGTGTGTGTGTGTGTGTGTGTGTGTGTGTGTGTGTGTGTGTGTGTGTGTGTGTGTGTGTGTGTGTGTGTGTGTGTGGTCCCCCCCCCCCTTCACCCCCCGGGAGAGGAAAAGAAAAGCAGAGAAGAAGCCGCAGCTTGTTTGGGTAAACAGCTTCACTCCTTCGGTGATGCTGTTTCATATCATTTGCTTCTTTTTTATATCATATTCTCAGACTTCACCAACATTTGCATCCATTTATGCAGCGGTGCACACGCACACACATAGACACACACACACACACAGACACACACACACACACACACACACACACAGACACACACACACATAGACACACACACACACACACACACACACACACACAGAGAGAGACACACACACATACAGGATCAAACCCAGTTTGAAACGACTCCAATGGGATGTGTTGAGATTAAGGGGATTAAAAGTCATGGAGCCCGGCAGCAGAGAGAGAGAGAGAGAGAGAAAGAGAGAGTGGGGGGGAAGAGAGAGAGAGAGAGAGAAAGAGAGAGTGGGGGGGAAGAGAGAGGGTTGGAGGATGCCAGGAACTCCTTTCTTCCTTTTGTAAACCTTCTGTCACCAACGCTGCACTTTGTCCCCAGATCCCTTTCTTCTCCTCAGTAACTCTGAAGTCTCTCATCTCTTATTTTGAAAGTCTGTCTCAAAGCCAATGCTCAAATATCAAATTATTTTTCAAATGAGTTGAGCTATTCCATTTTTATTCCAATTTCTCCGCTGCACCCCTGGCAACAGCAGACGACCCCCAGGGGGACCAGAACCGCTGGTTGGGAAACACCGGCGCCCGGTCCGGCTGCAGCCTGCGAGGAACGCACGGGAGAAAAAAACATCACGATAACGATATTACCTGCGATACATAACCAGATATTAACGTCTTCGCAGCTCAGTTCACACTTTGTTTTTTTGCATTTTACGCTTTTTTGTGTAGTTTTTTTGACGTTTGACAATTTTTTGACGCTTTTTTTATTGCTTTTTTGACGCTTTTTTATTGCTTTTGACATTTTATTGGCACTTTATTGCTTTATTGACGCTTTTGAGGCCTATTTTTATTGCTTTGACGCTTTTTCAACACTTTATTGACACTTTTTGACGCTTTTGACACGCTTTTATATTGTTTTTTCGACACTTACCATACCGTTACCATAACTGTACATGTTTTTTACAGTATAATACTGTAACATGCCAAAGTTCATTATTAAATTAACTTCACTGCTAAAAGCATAACAAATAAAATGTTTTTCATTTTATAGAGATATTTAATGTTTCCATTTCATTTCTATGCTTCTATAACATTCACTAACAATGTGATGGCTATCACTAGAAGTCTCTTATTCTCACAGCGTTACAGCAGACTACCGCAAACTCAAAATATACAGTAAATCACTGGAAATGAAATGTTAATACCCATAATGCAATGCTTATTACAGTAATGAACATGACAGTATTTCACTGGGCATTTGGTGGTAAGTAACTGTAGAAATGAGCAGTGCAGCGGAGAGCTGGGGCATCTCAGGAGAAGAAGTAAGAAATGAAGATCGTGGCGCTGGCCGACGTACAGCGGGACGGATTCTACCCGACGACACGGTCAGGACAGTTCAGACACGTCAACACGGGGATGTTTTTGGACATTTGAATCCAGCGTGCGTGTGTTTTCATGTCTAACTGCAGGCCAAAGAGCCGGTGCCAACATCTCTGCATGCGTGTCTGTGTGTGTGTGTGTGTGTGTGTGTGTGTGTGTGTGCGTGCGGTTGCGTCAGAGATAACCGAGTAAATACACAGTTCATCGAGCCTCGAAGAGGCTGTAGCATCAATAAAACAGGACGGGGGGGGGGCAGATGTCCCTGCAGCTGGACTGGAGGTTACAGAGTCTCATTAGCCGGCCATCAGAAGCTGTAACTCACTCAGAGAGACATCAGCGGGGCCCCTGAGGGCCCGTCCTCTCTGTCCCAACCCAACAGTGTCTCCTGTTTGTCTCTTACGTAACAGCAAGCCTTCACTCAGAGACGTGAGGACACGCTACCTGCAGCTTCTGGTCTGTACAGGGGAAACCTTCTGAGGACGGTCTGCATGTTCTGGACATGTGTATTACTGTAAGAGACAAAGGGAAACTGTAGTATTACTTTAAGAGACCATAGTATTACTTTAAGAGACCATAGTATTACTTTAAGAGACCATAGTATTACTTTAAGAAACCATAGTATTACTTTAAGAGACAAAGGGAAACTATAGTATTACTTTAAGAGACAAAGGGAAACCATAGTATTACTTTAAGAGACCATAATATTACTTTAAGAGACAATAGTATTACTTTAAGAGACAAAGGGAACCTTTAAGCCCCGTTTCTGTTCCATGGGCCTAACAACATCTTCTCATTCAGGTCAGATCCTTCAAACTGTTACCTGGACGAGCTTGTCGTAAAACAGCTGTTACCGCCTGACGACGCCAGCTGTTACCGCCTGATGACGCCAGCTGTTACCGCCTGACGACGCCAGCTGTTACCGCCTGACGACGCCAGCTGTCCATCACACGGTGTCTACTCATGAGATCGGATCATTAAAGAATAAGTTCGTAACTTTTTATTTATTATTGAACGTCTGCTGCATTCAAGCCGATGCCGGACGGGTTGCTGCAGAGCTAATGTGTTACCCGTAGCGACGTGAGGACCCGGACGCAGGGACAGGCCGGCAGGAGAGAGTTTACGAGGCTTTATTTTCACAAACATAAAAGCAGACGTCCACACCAACACAGTCTCCAACGAACGCACAAACAAAGATCCAAAGATCCAAAGATACAAAGATACAAAGATACAAACAGGTCCAGTGTAAAAGACCGGAGTGCAAAGGGAGGGAAAACCAAAGGCCACAAGAACAGGAACGAAGGAATCAGACCGTGGACGAAGTGCAGAGGGGAGCACAGACGTTAAATACACCAGGTATCGAGGTAACGAGGTAACGAGGTAACGAGGCATCGAGGCAACGAGGCATCGAGGCATCGAGGCATCGAGGCAACGAGGTATTGAGGTATCGAGGTATCGAGGTAACGAGGTAACGAGGGATCGAGGTAACGAGGTAACGAGGCATCGAGGCAACGAGGCATCGAGGCAATGAGGCAACGAGGTATCGAGGTATCGAGGTAACTAGGTATCGAGGTAACGAGGTAACGAGAGGCAGGTGACAGGAGGGATATTGGAGCAGGTGAAAAACATCAGGTAATCACAAGATCGGGAAGACACAGGAAGTAGAACTAAAGACAGGACGAGACAAGAACTAGACTTCAAAATAAAACAGGAAACAGAATATACAGACACTCAGGAGAACACAAGACCGGGGAGGACAAAAGACACAACACAAGACCAGGGAGGACACCAAGACACAACACAAGACAGGACCAACAACACAAGACCAGGGAGGACACTAAGACACAACACAAGACCAGGGAGGACACTAAGACACAACACAAGACAGGACCAACAACACAAGACCAGGGAGGACACTAAGACACAACACAAGACAGGACCAACAACACAAGACAGGACCAACAACACAAGACCAGGGAGGACACTAAGACACAACACAAGACCACTAGCAGCTGCAGGGACGAGGGGTGGGGGGTAGTGCGCAATCACGGAAGGCTTGTATCATGTGGACGCACCAACAGCTTTGTTAGAATTTAGAATTGACACACATGAGACCAGGACGTCCTCCACGTCCTCCACGTCCTCCACGTCCTCCACTTCCTCCACGTCCTCCACGTCCTCCATGTCCTCCACGTCCTCCACGTCCTCCACGTCCTCCACGTCCTCCATGTCCTCCATGTCCTCCATGTCCTCCACGTCCTCCATGTCCTCCATGTCCTCCATGTCCTCCACGTCCTCCACGTCCTCCGCTTTCCCCAGATAAGATTCCAGAATTCGTTATTGTCCTACCCCAGTACGCTGTCGTACGAAACTACGTGTAAGGTTCACAGCTTAACCCTCGTGTTGCCTTCACTGTCTGGACCCTCTCGTCTCCCTCGGGACTTATTTGGGGTTTTAAAAACAATTCTGAAATACAATTTTCATTCATAATCTATCAACAAATATTGTCTTTATCTCCATTTCCAGCAGCTGAGATAACATCTATGTTCAGGGAATGAATCAGTCTCTACTAGAACACTATTAAAGATGGAAGTGGGGTTCGTTTTTATCATCAGGTTATAATTCATGTTAAAAATCACTATGGAAACAACATAAGTGTCATATCCAGAATAATGTTCTGAGTCAGGAATACATGTTAATCACAGGAAATAAGGTAAGGTGCTGATTTCAGGTAGAAAACATGGAACTTGGACCATTTTTCTTCTTGTATAAATATGAAATGGGTCAATTTGACCTGAATATCATACGAAGGTTAAAAGAATACAGCACAGAAAGTCAAGTTATTAGTTATATGAATTAAAATTAAGAAATGCTTCGATGCTTTTAGGGGTGAGCAGATATATATATATATATATATATATATATATATATATATATATATATATATATATATATATATATATATATATATATATATATATATATATATATATATATGTATATATATATATATATATATATATATATATATATATATATATATATGTATATATATGTATATATATATATATATATATATATATGTATATATATATATATATATATATATATATATATATATATATATATATGTATATGATATAAATGTCTAGATAAATACAGTTAAAACAACTATATATCTGGAATGACATTCCACATCACATCAGAACACTATCATCCATCACATGTTATTACATGTTATTACACATTATTACATACCATGTTTCACTTACACCTGCACACATTGATTCTCATGTATTGTCCACACATGTCCTGTGTGAATGTCTCTGTCCTTATGTAACTATCCTAATCTGTCTCGTCCACATCGGTGTCCTGTCCACACGTCTGTCCCGTGGTGCTGTAACCACGTTCAGTGTTTCCTGTTTCTGCAGAACAGGAACCGGCTGAAACCAGTTTTTTACCCTTGTGTTGTCTTCCCGTCCTCCAGGAATCTGTTGTCCTTCTGGGTCAAAGTTTGAAAATGAATCGTTCCTCAAACTCTTCAAAAATGTTTTTGTCACTTTTCTCAAAGTTTTTTTTAAATTCAAGTCATTTCAATTTTTTTTTTTTTCAAATGCTATGAAATTGACTAAAATCCCCCAAATTCAATGAAAGTAATCAGTTGTACCAGCGAAGAATGTTGCATGGCTTCCATACGACGAGCATGCATCCATGTTATTTTGGGTAATATGGTTGTAAGAAACTCATATTTCTGATATAAAAACCTTTAAAAAAGGGTCAAATTGGATCTAAGGACAACACAAGGGTTAAACTGAGTCAGGCCCCTTTATATTGTAATGTAATGTTACTTTACTGCACAATAAATATGAATGAATTCCTTAGAAAGTACTGTAGCTTTAACACAATCATCCCCCACCCAATGACCATGCAGTATTATATCTTCATTACCAAAGGGTGAAAGTAAGAATATCTTCTTTTCTAGAAACGAGATTGTCCTCCCGTGAGACACGTCGTCTGTCCCAGCATCACTCTGACCTATGCTGATGTTCCCAGTGGCGGCGCCCTCTGGTGGCCGTGGTCGTTCTGACGGGAGCGAAGCAGGAAGTAAGGTGAGGAACTTCCTGACCTGTCGCGAGACTACGTGACGTGGCGCAACCACTCTGTTTTTTTCAGCGTATTGTTAACTCACAAGAATGTTTTTGGATATGAAAGTATTTCTCGTTAGGGGAAACGTGATTGCCCACGCTGTCCAGTTTGGCCCCGCCTTGCTCGTGTCGCTGGCCCCTCCCATTGAGCCCAATGGCCCCTCCCATTGAGAATGAATGGCAGCCTGTCGCTTTGTCGCTGTCTCTTGTAGCTAATGTGACTGAGGGGTTAGAGTGTGTGTGTGTGTGTGTGTGTGTGTGTGTGTGTGTGTGTGTGTGTGTGTGTGAGACTGTGTTTTCATGCGATGCACCCTCAGCGACTAATTGTTCATGACGGAGGAGATAAATGCAGAACAACACACAGACGGGGGGGATAAAGAGTCCACCAGGAAAACAACAGAAACAGCGTGACACTGCAGGGTCCTGTGGGCTAATAACACACACACACACACACACACAAACACACACACAGACACACACACACACACACGTGTGTGTAACCGAGCATGCCCAGTGTAGTCAGGAGTCACACAGGGGCAGACAGAGTTTCACTGTTGATGCTTTCGCTGAAAGACATGTCAGAACATCTTTACCTCTTTCCCTTCTAAATATCCACACACACACACACACACACACACACACACACACACACACACACACACAAACACTAACTCACACTCCAACCCCAAGGCTGTAATCAGGGAAATGTTCCAGCAAATTTGTTGTGCAATATCAACCCCAAAGGAGGCAGAGTAATGATGCACTACGACACACACACACACACACACACACACACACACACACACACACAGAGCCTGGTGGAGATATGCTGCTCTATACACGCTAAAAGTAGTGATTATTTACATGGAGTCTGGTGGAGATATGCTGCTCTATACACGCTAAAAGTAGTGATTATTTACATGGAGTCTGGTGGAGATATGCTGCTCTATACACACTAAAAGTAGTGATTATTTACATGGAGTCTGGTGGAGATATGCTGCTCTATACACACTAAAAGTAGTGATTATTTACATGGAGTCTGGTGGGTTTGGTGATGGTGATTTCTGTTTCATGTTAAACTAAAAGGATCTTACTCTTTAACTAAAAGGTCTATCTCTGTAGGGATCCATCCCATAATGTTGCCAGACATTAGAATAATAATCTGAGTCTGTCAGCAGCAACAACAGCAGCTGACTGACGGTTATACCGATCAACGTTGCATTGCAGCTTGTGTCTGGCCTACTACTGGACCACTGTCCAGTTGCTCCCATCAGTCACTCAGACACAAAACATGTCTGTCTGTGTGGTGTTTGGGCCCCCCATCCCCATTTCTTTCATAAATATATGATGAAATGGACAAAAAAGAGTATATTAAAACTCTCTTGTTAAAGTCAAATCTGTTTGGCACAACAAGGTATTCAGCCCCTCATACTGTATAGCAGGCTGCAAGGCAGGACAGGTTACAAAAACACAAAAACAGACACAAAAACATAGAAAATAGGGTTGAGAATAAAAAACATATCGACATTTCTCTTAAAAAAAAAGGAAATGTAACTACGTGATGCTCAGTGTCCACGCGTTACAGTGGTGTGTGGGAGACAGTGACAGTTACACACAGACTGAAGCATAAGCTTTCCAGCCAATCAGAGATCTGCCACATAAACATACACACACAAACACACACACACACACACACAAACACAAACACAAACACACACTCACACACACACATTCACACACACACACACACAGCCCTGGGGATCTGATGAGAGCAGATCTGAGTTTGACACTATATTACTTTTCTGTCCTCAGGCCCAATTCCAATCAGACCCACCAGCTGATAAAGTGGCTTTCTCACACACACACACACACACACACACACACACACACACACACACACACACACACACACACACACACACACACACACACACACACACGCAGGCCTTTTACTTATATAAAGCACACAATGAAATGATTCCAGTAACCCCACTGGAGGATTTAAAGATGGCGGAGATAGAGTCACTCAGGAGGCCTTCGCTGCGGCGGCGGCTGTTGGAGGGAAGCTGGGCGGAGATGAAGAAAAGCTGGTGGAGCGAGATAGAGGACGCTCCGGGTGGAGCAGAGGTTGACGGAGAGCTGCAGGGTGCGGGGATCTTGGCTGTGGCACGGCCGTGTGAACACGTCTCCCATGTGTTTCTGTCTCCGTGAGGAGCGACTCGGGGCTCACGGGGGCGGCACCGAGGAATCGCTGCGTGGAAAACAGGCTGGAAGCTCCGCTCCCGAACATCTCAACAGCACCCAGATGATCACTGATGGGTGGAACATTTAAGAATGGAGGTCTTCAACTGTATTTCATCTGTTCTAAGGATCTCAGAAGGCTTTTAGATTGAAGCAACACAACCCCCCCACAGCTGAGGTATGGTATGTGGAAAACTAGTAGAAGTGTCTTACAAATAAGATATATATATATATACACACACATATGGATAGATAGATATACACATATGTATATACAGTATATACTGCATATACATATGTGTATATCTAGCTATCGATCTATCTATATGTGTATATATATATACACTCAATAAGAATAAGGAGTTGTTTTAAAGGTAACCATGGTAACCATGTTTCACAGAAATAGGTCACCTGACCGGTGCGGGACGAGAAGACTATAAGAAACGCAGTAAGTCTGATGTTCAGTGTGTGTGTGTGTGTGTGTGTGTGTGTGTGTGTGCGTGTGTGTTGGGGGACCAACAGGCTTCACTGGGGCTGACAGGGAGGTAAAAGGCTTGTGACGCCGCCTGGAGCCAGACCCAGCTGTGATGGAGATGAGCTGAAAGCCGTTTTGGGCGAGCAGGGTATAACTGGTGAGATGCTGATTTTAGCACGTTGACATGAATCAAAACAACGATTTTATTTCTTCCAGTTCAAGGTTTTAATGAACCAGGTTCAGGGCAGCCGTGTCCCAGGAGTCAGACTGGATCTAATGAAGCTGTCTGACTCACAGACCTCCAGGCTCCTCATGTCATACAACCACTAAACTACAATCGCAGCAACAACACAACTACACAAAACTCACTTTTCCTACAAAACCACGACGTGCGTAACATTCACAGAGAGCAGAAACAGCTGCTCTCTTTCTCTGAAATATGTTTTCCTCGTTATTTAAGTTGATTCCTCCCCCCCCCCCGCTACAGGTTCCTCTGTAGAGCCCCCCCTACAGGTTCCTCTATAAAGCCCCCCCTACAGGTTTCTCTGTAGAGCCCCCCCCTACAGGTTTCTCTATAGAGCCCCCCTACAGGTTCCTCTATAGAGCCCCCTACAGGTTCCTCTATAGAGCCCCCTACAGGTTCCTCTATACAGCCCCCCCTACAGGTTCCTCTATACAGCCCCCCCTACAGGTTTCTCTATAGAGCCCCCCTACAGGTTTCTCTATAGAGCTCCCCCCCTACAGGTTTCTCTATAGAGCCCCCCTACAGGTTTCTCTATAGAGCCCCCCTACAGGTTTCTCTATAGAGCTCCCCCCCATACAGGTTTCTCTATAGAGCTCCCCCTACAGGTTTCTCTATAGAGCCCCCTACAGGTTCCTCTATAGAGCCCCCCTACAGGTTCCTCTATAGAGCCCCCCTACAGGTTCCTCTATAGAGCCCCCCCTACAGGTTCCTCTATAGAGCCCCCCCTACAGGTTCCTCTATAGAGGGCGCCCCCTACAGGTTTCTCTATAGAGCCCCCCTACAGGTTTCTCTATAGAGCTCCCCCTACAGGTTTCTCTATAGAGCCCCTACAGGTTTCTCTATAGAGCCCCCCCTACAGGTTTCTCTATAGAACCCCCCCCTACAGGTTCCTCTATAAAGCCCCCCCTACAGGTTTCTCTATAGAGCCCCCCACAGGTTTCTCTATAGAGCCCCCTCCCTGTAGGTTTCTCTATAGAGCCCCCCCTACAGGTTTCTCTATAGAGCCCCCCCTACAGGTTTCAGGCGTCTGATCGCCATGGAAACCTCTGCCCCGCGGCCACAGCTTAAATTAAACTTTTTGACAAAACTCTGAACATGAAAAGCGTCAACGAAGACACAGTAACGGGGGCTGAACTGCTGATTCCTAAAATCCCTGCAGAGACATTTAGAGGAAGTGGTATTAAAGGAACCCCTCAGTGGGGAGGGATATTACCTCTGGGATTGAAAGGGGGGACTGAGTCCTCTGCAGGGTTTCATTCATTCATTTATTATTGAAATAGGCCTGACTCAGCTTAAAGGGGCCCTATGAGGAAAGAAACACTTTTTCTGGGATTTGGGGGTTATTTGGTGTCTCTGCTTCCACACACACACACACACACACACACATACACACACAGACACACACACACACACACACACACAGATCCTGGTCCAGGCTTTCAGAGTTCAACTGAAACATTGGAGTCCAGGTTGCGAGGTCCCACAGGCCTACGTCCCGCTGTAGGAAAACAAAAGATGTGAGTAGACACATGAAGTCTGAGTCCCCTGAATGCATCTATCCATGTAGCTGCTTCAGCTTCAAGGCCCTGGGGGCGTGGGGGGCATGCTGGGGTCTCACCATTTCAGTCAGCAGAGACTAGCTGCAGATATGCGACTGTTATCACAGCATGATGAAATATATAACAGCTGACTGGATTTAGGAGAGCATTGATTAAAAGTTAGATCTTCCTGAAAGAATTAACTGAGCTACATTATAATGAACATATAATATATATGTTATATATATAATATAATATAAAAACCCACTGAAACACCATGAACATAAATACATAAAATCATGAAGAGCGGCCTCCAAAAAGTAAATAACATAAAAACTCCTGTTATAACAGTCAAACAAAGAGGTACAATACAGGTCCACAAGGAACAAACTTAGCAAATGTTCCCTTAAAAGTTCAAAAATGTATCTTGAAGGTAAAATGATGCACCTTTAAGGTACATTTCAAGGTATACTTTGCTTTCATAGTACATTTTTTCTTCATTATGTCACGTTTCATGCATATTTCTTCACATTATTTACTCTACATACCACAAGAAGACTCTCAAAAGACAAAATAGATATGTATGTAACATCTTTATAGTCAAAACAAAGGATTTAAAAGGTAAAAACCCTGAAATATGTCCCATGAGTATGATAATGTGGGCAGATATGTGTTTTCCAATGCTGGAATTGGTGGCCATCTTGGAAAATGGCGGCCATTTTGAAAAATCACGTTATTTTTCAAATTATTGGCCCCAGAGGAATAAACACACCAAATAAGGTGCTTGTATCTACTTGTGAACGATTTCTTCCCCGAGGCCTCCTCCCAGCCGGACGTCCCTCCACCTAGTCCTGGGTCTTCCCCAAGGCCTCCTCCCAGCCGGACGTCCCTCCACCTAGTCCTGGGTCTTCCCCAAGGCCTCCTCACAGCCGGACGTCCCTCCACCTAGTCCTGGTCTTCCCCAAGGCCTCCTCCCAGCTGGACGTCCCTCAACCTAGTACTGGGTCTTCCCAGAGGCCTCCTCCCAGCTGGACTCCCTCCACCTAGTCCTGGGTCTTCCCCGAGGCCTCCTCCCAGCTAGACTCCCTCCACCTAGTCCTGGGTCCTCCCCGAGGCCTCCTCCCAGCTGGATGTCCCTCCACCTAGTCCTGGTTTTCCCCAAGGCCTCCTCCCAGCTGGACGTCCCTCAACCTAGTCCTGGTCTTCCCCCGAGGCCTCCTCCCAGCCGGACATCCCTCCACCTAGTCCTGGGTCTTCCCCAAGGCCTCCTCCCAGCCGGACGTCCCTCCACCTAGTCCTGGTCTTCCCCAAGGCCTCCTGCCAGCTGGACTCCCTCCACCTAGTCCTGGTCTTCCCCGAGGCCTCCTCCCAGCTGGACGTCCCTCCACCTAGTCCTGGTGGTCCATACATTATGAGGAAACAAGTTGGAGAACATGACTGTAGCCCAGAATGGATGTGGGATCGGGTCTCAGGACTTCTGTGGATCTGGATCACATGTTGCCATGTGACTGGATGTTATTAATTGATATTCACAACATTCATGTCGTTACACGGTGCTTTAACGAGATGAAACATCTCGTTCATATTTTACTCTGACTACAAACAGGTTAAACACGGGTGACATGTTTTGCATCTTGCATTGACGGTGTGGGTGGATGTAAAACTTCCCAAACACACACAACGCACACACACAACGCACACACACAACGCACACACACAACGCACACACACAACGCACACTCACAACGCACACACACAACGCACACACACAACGCACACACACAACGCACACACACAACGCACACACACAACGCACACTCACAACGCACACACACAACGCACACACACAACTTTGATGTGTAAAGTGAGCAGCGAGTGGGAGGAAAGAGACAGAGGTTCAGCTCCCAGCAGTGCTGCCTGGGGCCTCAACACACACACACACACACACACACACACACACACACACTAACACACACACACACAGACACAGGCACACACACACACACACACACACACAGACAGACACACACACACACAGACACAGACACACACACACACACAGACAGACACACATTTTTCAACCAAACAATCATTAATCGTTAGTTGCAGCCCTAGATAATAAAAAAACTGTATTCCTCCCCTGCCAGTGTGCCTGCCAAGGTGCTCTTGAGCAAGACACCGAACCCCCCCCCCCAACCGCTCAGGGCGCCGGTCCAGCACTGGCAGCCCCCCCTCCCCCCCACACTCTAACATCTCTCCATTAGTGCATGAATAGGACCTGAGCATGTGTGTGTAGTTCAGACCTGTGTGTAATGTGTTATAACAACAGAGTGTACATTGTAATTTCCCAACAACAAAGAGTATAAATTATTAAGATTAATTAATTAATATGAAAAACATCTTTGGTACTTCATACACAGACTACTCCATGTCCCAGAAACGCCTGTCACCAACCGAGCTCTGGGGAGTCCTTCCCCGGAGTCCTAGTGTTCTTTCTCCCCCAGCATGTTTCCTCGGATCAGGGAGGCTCCACAATGAGTCCTGCAGAGTCCTGCTACGACATGAGCTACTACGACCATTATCTAGTCACTGTTCCATTATCTTTACTGTGACTGTGATTGCCGCTGTGCATCACTACTACTGGAACTACTAGAACTGTTGGGACTTTATAAATTATAGAGCGGTCAAGACCTGCTCTATCTGTAGATTATAGAGCGGTCTAGACCTGCTCTATCTGTAGACTATAGAGCGGTCTAGACCTGCTCTATCTGTAGACTATAGAGCGGTCTAGACCTGCTCTATCTGTAGACTATAGAGCGGTCTAGACCTGCTCTATCTGTAGATTATAGAGCGGTCTAGACCTGCTCTATCTGTAGATTATAGAGCGGTCTAGACCTGCTCTATCTGTAGATTATAGAGCGGTCTAGACCTGCTCCATCTGTAGATTATAGAGCGGTCTAGACCTGCTCTATCTGTAAAGTGTGTCAAGATAACTGTTGTTATATTTAATACTATTGAATTACTGTAGATAACACAAAGGTTTTTTTTTATTTTCTGTAGCGACTCTGCCTCCCATCCTTGTGCAGCTTTCTGCCGGCCCGGCCTGCCATGTGGTTTTTGGGAAGGATCCCGCTGACCGCTGTGCTGGGCCAGCTGATAATGGACTCACACGAAAGGCTTCCTGTTTCCATCCTGGCGGTTTTACAGGGGGATCCATTTCTGGCTCGTTGCTGTTCCAATCCATCCCGCTTTAAGCCACATTATTAACTCTGTAGTTGAACAGGATGATGGATTTTAGGCGTATTGTTCTTAAAAGTCCCAACATTAATATTAGAGAGGCACCGATTACAACGTTATAGGCGACCAAGCGTGTTATATGACGCTAAAGGAGACAACCAAGCGTGTTATATGATGCTAAAGAAGACGACCAAGCGTGTTATATGATGCTAAAGGAGACGACCAAGCGTGT